>JAODAL010010184.1:0-106578 GCA_025379985.1 Phyllomedusa bahiana | reverse complement strand
CCCGTTTGGGAATGGATGAAGTGCATGCACAGTTTCCTGGCCTTTTCAGAATCTTTGAAGATCGGTGGAAGACTTCGGGAAACCCTTTTCAAAACCCAGATTGAAACACTGCGCCAGCGGGCCTGGACTCCCTCTCGATGCAGCGCGGCACCTGTTACTCCCTTTGTCCGTACCATGGTTCCGATTTGCAGTTGGCGGGGGGGGGAAAGCCACACATCGATTTCTTGCTGCATGACGGGGCAGTTCCTCCCTGTGTTACTTAGTTCGCCGAGGCAAGAGGTGTAAAACTGCGTGCCGTCTGCCTACAATGTGGTTGAGTAGCAGTACTTTTGGAGGTGAGATGGTGGTGGTGGTGGAGGAGGAGGAGGCGGAATTGGGCAGGACCGCAGTTTGAAAACGGGGAGGAGAAAGGGCGTCTCCTGTCCAAGTTTTTGGGTGTGCCTGGGGGAAGCACATTCACCAAGGGCCCGAAAAGGACTGTATGGCCTGACCGTGTTAAGTCCAGCGTCCGCGCGCCGTGCCTTGGAAAAAACGAAAAAGCTCAAGGACGGGCCCCCACCCTGTTCTACATATTTATAAGTGCTGGTACTGTTTTTTTGGAAAAAAAATTACGGTTTGGGAATTTCCATTCGGCTGGGCACAAGCCATTAGTTTTTGAATGGTGCGGTCCTTTTTTTTGGGAAAAAGGGGGGGGAGGGTCCCAACAATTGGACAGGGCATGGCAGCTGCTGCACCTTTGGATGGGTGGACGCATCTGTTGTCTTTTGCAATCGCCTCGTGAACGATGCTGGGGCCCGTTGCGGGAGCGGAGCTTTTTTTTCTGGACCGGGAGAGAAAGGAAAGAGAAACAGCCCCTTTGCAAGGGGTGGGGGAGCCTTGACTGGCTGCGTGGATGCGTGCCCCCTGGGTGCTGTGTTTCTGCGGCGGCAATATGGGCCACCAATCTGAGCCCGTTTTTTTCCCAGGCCCCCGGGGTGGTGGCTGCTTTTTGTTGACGCAGGGCCGTGGTGCCAACTTGCTCCGGCCTGCTTAATTTTGCCCACAGATTTACATATTCCCCCTATTTTCCCCTCCTCCGGTGTCTTAGCAAGGCTGCCAACCGCGAGTAGCTGATTTTCGCCAACGTCCCCATAAGTGACTACTCCCCCCGCTTGGCTCACTGGCCCCCGTGCCTCTACTTTCATGGACCTGCGAACTGGTTTTCTATCCGTGGCACTTGGTCCCGCCTCACATGTGCTTTCCTGCTGACTCACGGCCCCACAAAACCCCTTTCTGGTGCGCCCCTGCCGACGCGAAGCTGCGCCCTCTTCTCCGCAATGTTTAAGCCCTTCTTCACCCCGGGTCCCCAAATGCGGTCGGCTACATCATCATCTTTTTGTGTTTCATGTCACTGCTGTCCTCATCACCGGTCTTGGTTGCAGAGGCTTGGGCCCCTCACACTGACCTCCCATGCACTTCCACATTATTCTTTGCCGCCTACGCAAGAAGAAGGGGATATTGGCCCATTTCTTCGCTGCCAAGTAGCTGTGATGCCCTTAAATTGTTCACCCTCGCTATATGTGGCATGACCCCAGACCAATGTAGATCTTGGTGGGGGAAAAACGAGGGGGACAGAGGGGGGGGTTTTGGGGGACGGTGGGGCCGCTGACCCACCCCCGGGGCTTCCCAAACAAAAGGGTTTGTGTCTGACGATCCCACCGATTTTGGTAGGGTTGTCAGATGTCATCTGGGAGGAATTGGATGACCTGTCACCCAACAAAAAAACCCTTTGGGTTGCTGGTAAACACACGGCCCTAGATGCGCGGCGTTGTGGCCTCCCCAAAAGTGACCCTGCTGCGACTCCCCCTTGCTGTGCTGCGATGGGCCTGCTCAGGAATGTTTGTGCTTTGCCACTCGAAGGTAAAGAGCCTCCCACCTCTGTCTGCAAAGTTTGTTCTAAAATGTACGACATGTTTTATGAAAAATATCTTATATGATAAATAAACCCTGTATTTGATCCAAATGAACCCCCCAAGAACTTGGGTAACCCTTGGATATAAATTGCGCTCCAAAATGGGCAGGAAAAATTTAATTGTTTGTGCCCCTTTAAAAAATCTGTGTATTTTACTGAATATAAAAGCACAACAGGGTTAAATTAAACCTTGGAAAGAATTTTGTACAGAATTTCTTCTTGGGCGGGGAAAACAAAGTTTTTTTATGAGTAAAACTGCAGAAAAAACTTAGTTAACCTTGGATGTAAATTCGCAAAAAGAATTGGCCCAAAAACGCCGTTGTAGCGTGTTTCAATGGCGTGTATTTTACACTACACAACAAAGGGGAAAAACTTGTAATTAACCTTAAATTATGAATTATGCTACAGGAAAAATGTATTTTTTTTGGGGGTTTTAAAAGACGGTTTTTTTGTGACCAAAACGCAGAACAAGCTTTTTTAACCCCTGGATGTAAATTGCCGAAAAGAATTTTGGGGGCAACCAAAATAGGTGGTATTTGTATTGTAAAAACGCTGTTTCTTTAAATGAATACAAAAAGGAACAGGTTTAGTAACCCCTTGGTATTCAAAGTGTGTGAGCAGATAGCTTTTAAAATTTTTTATGCGCTGCAGGGACGCAAGGACTTCAGATCCCAAAACCCCCCAAAAGAAATAAACATTAAAAGAAGCAGTTCTTTAGAAAGTGAGACACCCCAAAAAAACGCTGTATAAAAATGAGTTCTTTAAAAAGGATATCTAAGCGCCGTGGCCAGCACCTTCCATAATCAGTACAGTGAGGCGGATGAGGGCTCCCAGCGTCGCGCCCGGACTTAATAGGCGGTTTACATACAGAATCCCGCCGGTCCTTTATTGGCTTCAGTTGCACTGTCATGTTTTGGTAGCCCCTTTTTCCCCAGATTTTTGCCCCCGTAAAGCCATGTGTGCAGCTTTTTTTATCAATCAAAAGACACTTTTAACGCGAAGTACCCCAAAGTTCGACTTGTTCCGACCGAAGTTTTCCTGAAATTTAAACGAATTCCACTTCGTTAGAATCGATTCGCCCCCTCTCTAATTATAACTTGGAGAAGTATGACCCAAAAAAATTTAAAGGCGGGACAGTTCAAATTTCGTAAAAGAGAAAAGAGTGTTTTATTAAGTAGCGGGGGGTTGGCTTCCCGGCCAATCAGAGCGCGAGCTATTTGTCCCCATTGTAGTTATGGCCAGATGGGGCAATGAAATCTGGTCTAGCGCCGTGCGGCTGGAGTATGATTAAAAAAAATTGTTTTTATAGGTGTAAAATATTATCTGAAAAGAGCTAAAACCCTTATATAAAATAAATCAATAAAATCTTAAAAATGCTTTTGTCGCCGTCACCGGCGTACAATCGGGGAATTGCGTTAGAAAATTGCCGGGAAATACGTAATTAAAATTCTTTAAGCTTCTCATTGGGTGGGCAAAAAACAGCCAATCAAAAATTTGGGGGGGAGGGGGGGAAGGGAACCATTATAGCCTATGGAGAAATATAGCAATCAAAAGGAAAAGGGGGGACGTTCAAAAATACAGTTTAAAAAAGGCAGAAAAGGTGATTGGTTGAGACCAGGCGGCAGTATGAATCACCAATCATATGAGTGTGTCTATTTTGGTGGGAAAAAAGGGTGTGATAGAAGGGCGCCCTAAAAAATTATTATGTCTATGGAAAAATTTAGTACTGTGATTGGGTTTGGGGAGAAAAGGGGGTCTCCTGCTTAGCCAATCGGGGTGAGCATTTCTATAGAGTTCTATGGGGAAAAGAAATGCAGAGCGAGCTCTGTTTGTGATTGGCTAAGTTAAAAGAGGCGCGGTTATTTGGACCAATGGGAGAGCACTCTATAATAAAACTGTACATGCCCGAAATCAAATGATACTACTCCCGAAGTTGGACCAATCTGTATATAAAATGAACAATAATATGGGGGTAACGAAAAAAACATATTAATTCAATAAATTACTTTTTATTTCTTTATTTTCATTAGCCAATGATCAATAGTTGGGTGTGACGAAAATAAAGAAATAAAAATGAATGCCTCCATATTATTGTTCATTTTATATGGAGATCGGTACAACTTCGTGAGTCTTATCATTTTATTTCGGGCATGTACAGTTTTATTATAGATTGCAATAGAAAACCCATAAGAGCGTCGCTCGCTCTCCCATTGGTCCAAAAAACCGCGCCTCTTTTAATTTGGCCAATCACAAATAAGTCGCTCTGCATTTTTTTTCCCCCATAGAAACTTAAAAGAAGGTTAGCTCAACCGCTGATTGGCTAAGCAGGAGGGAGCCCCTCTTCCCCCAAACCAATCACAGTGCTAGAATATTTCCCATAGACCGTAAAACTTTTAGGGTGCCCTTCTATCGCGTCCCTTCTTTCTCCACTCAAATAGAACGCACTACATATGATTGGTGGATTCATATCTGCCGCCTGGTCTCAACCATTTAGCTCTTTTCTGCCTTTTTTACTGTATTTTGAACTGTCCGCCTTTTCATTTGATTGGTCCATAATTTCCATAGGTTATAATGGTTCCCTGTCGCTCCTATTGATTGGCTGGGTTTTGCCGACCAATGAGAAGAGCTTACAGAATTTGAATTACTGTATTTCCCCGCAATTCTCTATATCCCATTCCTGATGTAGCGCCGGTGACGGCGACAAACGCATTGTTAAGGGATTTTTATTGATTTATGTTTTATAGAAGGTTTCAGCACTTTTTTTAGGGATATTTTACACCTAATAAAAATGATTTTTTTTTTAAACATACTCCATGCCGCATGGCGAAGAGAGCCGAGATTTCATTGCCCCGATTCTCCATAGACTACAATGGGACAAAGTAGCTCGCGCTCTGATTGGCCGGGATAGCCAAGCCCCCGCTAGCTCAACCAATCAGCTCTTTTCTGCCTTTTTTACTGTGTTTTGAACTGTCCCACCTTTGAATTTGATTGATCAATACTTCTTCATAGCTTATAATGGGTCACTGTCGCTCCTATTCTGATTTGTTGGTTTCTGCCAACCAATGAGAAGCGCTTACAGAATTTGATTTACTGTATTTCCCGGCAAGTTCGAATATCCCAATACCTGATGTTGCGCCGGTGATGGCGACAAAAGCGTTGTTAGGGCGCATCCCCACGGCAGTGGACAAATACCGGCAGGTTTGCCGGCCGGTATTTGTCCTGTTTTGAGGCCGTCCCCACGGTCGCGGGGGGGGGGGGGCGGCTTTTCTCCGCGATGAGCGGAAAACAGCCCTTCCCCCTCCCATTGAGAAGCACAGATTCCGTCCGAAAACCGGACGGAAGATTGTGCTTCTACAATGTTTTGCCGGCGGACCGCCGGAGGCAAAACCATCCAACGGCAAAACCCGTGCAGTGGGGACTGCTGCACGGGTTTTCCATAGAGCACAATTGTGTCATTTTCGGCCGGTTTTTCAGGCGGTCTGAAAAACCGCAAACCGGCTGAAAAACCGGCCGAAAACCTTTGCCGTGGGGACATGCCCTTAGTGATTTTATTTATGTTTGTTTATAGAAGGTTTTAGCTCTTTTACAGAGAATGTTTTACACTTAAGAAAAAGGATTTATTTACTAATACTCCATGCCGCACGGCGCTGAGATTTCAGTGCCCCTATCTGTCCATAGACTACTGTACAATGGGACAAAGTACCTCGCGCTCTGATTGGCCGGAATTGCCAAGCCCCCGCTAGCTCAACAAAACAGCTCTTTTCTGCATTTTTACTGTATTTTGAACTGTGCCGCCTTTGAATTTGATTGGTCAATACTTCTCCATAGGTTCTAATGGGTCCCTGTCGCTCCTATTCTGATTGGCCAGGATTGCCAAGCCCCCGCGGTTTAACCAATCAGCTCTTTTCTGCATTTTTACTGTATTTTGAACTGTCCCGCCTTTGAATTTGATTGGTCAATACTTCTCCATAGGTTTTAATGGATCACTGTCGCTCCTATTCTGATTGGCTGGTTTCTGCCGACCAATGAGAATAGCTTACAGAATTTGAATAACTGTATTTCCCGGCAATTTCCAATATCCAAATTCCTGATGTTGTGCCGTTCTTGATTTTTGGAAAGTGATTTTATTTATGTATTTTTTTAGTAGGTTTGAGCTCTTTTTCAGATAGTTTTACACCTAATAAAAGCGATTTTTTGATTCATACTCCATGCCGCACGGACATCTTTAATGATTTTTCGCTCATTTCCAGTCTGTCTCGATTCGGAATACATGTTAGGCGCAGTCCATTCTGCGCCTAAGTCCCGCAGTGCGCCCCACACACTGGCGAGGCGCGTGGACTTTTCACCGCATGCATGAGCGCACCTCCTCGAACGGCGAATATTAGGCGCAGTCCCGCACTGCGCCTAAGTCCCCACACTGCGCCTCACACACTGGCGAGGCGCGGTGGACTTTACACGGCATGTATGAGCGCACCTCGGGCGCCGACATACATGAGGCGCAAATTTATCTAGAAAACTGGCGAAAACATGCGCTCCAACGTGGCGAGATTCATACATGTCGCCCTATAAGTTCAAAGAGTCTCCTTTGATTTGTTCAGTAGACTATAGCAGACAATTGTGTAACTAATATTGTCTTTTTCATTTGGAAGGTGAAGAGGAGGAGGAAGAAGTGGCAGAAGATGAAGAGGAAGAGGAAGCTCATACAGAGTCATCTGCTGAAGAGGACACTTCAGAGAAAGTGCCTCAAAAACCAGCCCCTACACCTGAGACCACAGTCACAGCCACAAGCCAAAATGAAGAACAAAACACATCTCAGGAAGCAGAACAGCCAACTCCAAGTTCCCCTGCCCCACAAGTAATATGAACATAACAAACTAATAATAATATTGTCTGCGCCACTTGCGTTAATAATGAAATAATTAACATGTTAATACACCCACTAAAGATGTCTGGAGTTGAACAACAAGTTTTCTATTTTGCCCATATACACAACTGCTATGCAGTTTAGGAATGATGCCATAATGATTTTCATAAATATTCATCAAGTGCTGGATAAAATTGTGAGCAATTCTCTTAGTTTTGAAACCCACCAAAATTTAAGAAAATACTTTTCAGATAATGTATCCAGGTAAATTGTCATTCAGTTATTGTGTAACATTTTGATCATAATACATTTGAAAGGGTTATCCAGGCTTTTAAAATTGATGGCCTATCCTCAAGATATCAGACCTGTGACAGTCCAACTCTTGACACTCCTGCTGATCAGCTATTTGTAGAGGTCATGGTGCTCAAATGTTGAAGCCACTTCCTTGTGTGTATAAGCTTTTATTAGCACACTATGCTTTTTGCAAAAGCTATACTAGGTATTGCACCTGTGTCCCATTCAGCTGAATGGGCCACAGCTGTGGTACTTAGCATAGTTGCTACAAAAAGTATGGAATGTGCTAGTGCAAGCATATGTAGAAAAGGAAGAGGCTGCAGCACTTCAGCACCATGGCACCTCTAAATAGCCAATTAGCAGGGGTGCAGGGAATCGGGATCCAATGATCTAGTATTGTTGATTAGTGTTGTGTTTTGGGTCCAGATCTGGAATTTGATGGAGGATGCAGGAAAATCATGCAGTTAATTGGCAACCTGCCAGTAAACTGGGAAAAGAAAGTGTATCATTCATCTGAATCCGAATCACAACACTATTGATGCGTTATCCTAGGGATGACCCATCCTGACATCAGCATGGTCTGACTTGTAGGGAACGTGATCACTTTATGTAAATGTGATTATGTCAATTATTTTAAATTTATGTCACGTGATTGCAGCTATTGATCTGATTGTTTCCATGGGTTAAATATAAACGCCAAACAAAACAACAATTATCCAGATATGTGAAAAACTCAATATTTTATTAGAAAATAGAGCAAATCACACATTTTCCCACGGACATAATGACCCAATTGTCCCAATCATGGAGCAATACACAAGGTTAAAGTAGGTATTAGTGCATATGGTTACATAGAATGCCTTTTACTACAGTAACACAAGCTGGTCTGCTGAAAATGTCTCCCTTTTTCTCTAATATTGAAAACAAGACTGTTCACTATTATTGCACTGTTTTTTTAATTGCAGTGAACTGTCTTTAATCAGATATCTAATTATCCATACATTTTGTTAATCCAACATTTAGGACCACATGTATGAAAACTGTCTTGGTCTAAAACTTTCTTTGTTGCCCAAAGCAACCAATCAGAGCTCATTTTTCCAGAGCACTATATGAAATGAAAGGGGAGCTCTGATTGGTTGCTATGGGCAACAAAGAGATTTAGACAGACACTTTTCATACATGTGGCCATTAATTCCATTTACAGAAAGGTACAAGAGAAGAAAAATATACTAAACAGACAGAACCAATATGGATTTTGCAATGTTTAAAAAAACAAAACATAATGCTATTTGGACTGCCTTATTGAGGTTCTCTATACTTGCACTTCAGTTGTATATGTTTTTTATACAGTGAAATAAAAGATGGTGCTAGAGTACTGAAAAATACTACTAAGGAACATATCTCAAAGTGACAAAAGAAATAAACTTAAAATCATAGAATATAAAATATAAGTGGTAAAGCAAATAAACATATAACCTAAACTTACACATGATATGATATCCAAACAATAAAATAAATAAAGGGATACAGACCAGTAGTGCACAGAGACACTTAAAGCACGTTTAGCCTGACCAAGCTTGCCTGCTCAACACGCATTGGTCTGTATCCCTTTATAAATTATTTACCACATATTTTATAGGGGTAGATATTCTTTTTGAAAATATTATTTCCACTAATACTGTATGACTTTATATGTACTGTTTTTGTTACATTGGGATATGTTCCTTGCTAGTATTTTTCAGTACTCAAGCACATCTTTTATTTTACTGTATGTGTGATTTGATATATTTTCTAATAAAATATTTTTGAGTTTTCCACGTATCTGGGTAATTGTTGTTTTGTTTGGCATTTATTGATTTGTGGCATTACCCTTCTGGTTGTTTTATATGGTCACATTGGCCCTGTTTTTTGATTGGTGTTTGCATGGGTTGAATATGTAGGTTTTTTCTCAAATTGACCACATAAAGAAACATATGTATCCTGCTGCTTGACACAGAGTGCTTCGCCTAGAGAATTAGGGTGGATATAGCTGTGTATTAGCTGCTCCTTTATACCCAATATCAGGCTAGATGTTTTTTGAGATATTTCTTTCTACAAATTCACAGCTCTGCAATCATTGTGCTAGAACTGTAATCCAGAAAGCTATACTTCATAATTGTTACAGCTATGTAAATAGTTTGGAAGTTGGATTTTTTTTTTTATAAATATAACTCATTTGGAGGCTTGATCTTTGGCAAGTACTACTTTACTTAGGCATATGTCAAATAATAGAGTGCTCGGTTACAGGAATGGATGCTTAGAAAATGTAGTTAACGATGGAAACATTTAGAAAAAAGATGAAAAATAAGTGAGTGGGAGTTCTCTAGCAAAATGTAGAAATGTATTTAAAGAACATGAATTCCAAGAATTTGTAATAATGTAGTTAGAAGATCAATCAACATTTTAACAGTAAGCAAGCACATATAATTAGCATTTATATAAGCCATAACTATACAGAGTCATCAGTTGTCACCTCAGGCCATAGAGTTCCTGGAGTTACTCCCTAATATTAAGCATATGTTTAAGAAGTCTGATATTGATTTTATATACTTATTGTTACAGTTCACTGACAATCTTTATCCTTTACTTTTTCACTAAATTGTGTAAGTTGTTTAGTTATCTCGTTTATTTTTATCTTGTCTTTTAAAAAGAGATAACTAGCCTCTTTTCATTATTTATGGTGGGAACAACATTAAGGGTGGTTTCATAAAAATAATTTTTTGGAAAATATTCTGTTGCCATTTTTATACAGTTTTTTGAGCCAAATCAAAAAGAGGATTGTCATTATTCAATGGAGATGGACAGTAATTCCTTGGGTCACATGTAGGCTTTATCGTAGAACCATGCTGGAGAGCGGAGTGTAAGGAGTCCCTAGTTTTTCCACTAAAACCTCTGTACAAAGATCTGGTCTACACGGGTCTCCCAAGTCATTAGCTCTAGCAACTGACACCAGCACCAGGAGAGCAGATGAGAGACGAAAGGCCAAAGGTTCAGGCAGAGTTCTTGCAAGGTTGGAGGCAGAGCTAAAAGTCAGGGAAAGCAGCGGATAAATAGCCAAGATTTAAAGGGGTTGTCTCACTAAATTGATTCGTCCTGTTTTCTTGGTTTCATTTTGAATTCAGGGGTGTTTACTGGCTTCGGCTAGGCTGTAGTAGAAGCCAGGTCTGTAGCTATAGCAACCGATGCTGGCAGACTGTTAGGAGAGATCAAACAGGTCTGTAGCTATAGCGACCTGTGGAGCTGATGTAGCCCATACAAGAGGGGATATCTAGGAATAGGTTGGACACCGTTAATGGACATATATTGCAAAGTGACTTGTTTTTGCAAGATCTTCAACATGAAAAGCAATCTTTATGGCGAGACGACCCCTTTAAGGTCAAGCCAAGGTCCATACCTGAAATTAAAGCACATAAATCACACAAGAACACTAGCAACCACCAGTAAGGGTCAGGTAAGGAAGTGATGTGATTATAAGTAATAGGAGTAGTAGCAGATGAGTGGCATACACTAACCCTTTAAATCTGAGAAGACCAGCACACATGCTAGGAGGAACCCATGGAGAACTGGGACAATGGAGCATAAAATCACAAGGAGCAGCATATAGGTAAGCCAGCAAGAGTAAGTCCTTCCATTATGTTTTTAGTCCTCTTTCATCCTCTTCTGGCACAAAAATCTAAATGAAAAACTCCCACAAAACTCAATATTTTCAAAAATCATGATGGGTGTATCTTTACCTGTTTTACATGCTGTTTTGTATATTGCTTGCATCTTTTTGTTTCTACATGAGTTCAGCACTAAGAGGCCTAATGTATGAAAAGTTTTTAGCGTCCTAAAACTCTCTTTTTTGCCCATAGGTTTCCTATGGGGAAATAAGTGAGTTTTTAGGACCAAAACCGTTTCATACATGTGGCCCTAAATCTGCATTAAAATCAGTCTCCAATCCACTTCACATTGTTTCCAATGGAAAATCATCAACCATGCACTCATACCTTATCCTGACCAAACACTAGCCAAATGGAGGGCAACAGAGGGAAGACAAACAGATGGATGACAAACAGGCACATACACAAAAAACAGGAAGATAGCGATGCAGGCAGGCCAAGGTCAAACCAGGAGATCACGCAGTACTGAGTCAGCAGGCAGAAGAATAACCAAGATATAAACTGTAGTCAAGAGCCAGGATAAAGGGGGCAATCACAGACCCAGGAAGAGGAGTCAGGCAGGTTTAAATATCCCACCCCAGCCAGGAATTGGGCCCAAGATTTAACCCACTAAGTGCAGTACAGAACCCTGGCTGAGGCAGAAAACTTTAAAGGGGCAGTGGCACTGTGCTGACAATAACTGAAATGTCTCTAAATTCAGCATCAAATCTGCATATATAATTGTGCTGAACCAGAGTGGATTTTACAAGTCGATCACATGCTGAATCAACATTACAATTTTCAACATTGAAAATTAGCCATGTGAACATACCCTTAAAAATACCTCCATCCTTCTGAATCCACTTCTGGTTTTGGCTCAAGAACCTGCATCAAAAACTAGAGCGGTATTTTTCTAAGAAAAAAAAGCTGTGTGTGAGGCCACTTTTATGGTGGAAAAGAAGATTGCAGTCATGGGGATTAACTTGGAAAAAAAAAATAACATCCTATTTTAAAATCATCTTCCTTACTAAGTTACAGCAGGCTTGTGGGACTAGTAATTAATATTTAATTATAAAATATAGAAATATGGTTTCTGGCAAAAAGCTCATAACACTATCTTCTGTCCCTTTAAAATCCGACTATTGGGACCATTGTAATTTAGATCAACTCTCTAAAGCCAAAGAGTTTCAGGTGATTACTGAGAACTAAAATAACTGACCAAGCTATGCTCATTCCTCTACAAGTATTATCTGCAATACATAGGTGGGGAAAATGGGTTGTGCAACACATAAATGTGAAAACATTAAGAACTACCTTAGTGGAAGAAAACTTCAGAGTATACGTATTATATAATCTTTTTTTAATTTTGCAACTCATTAATACATAAATATGACACAACCAGCACTGCTTAGTCAATAGGTAGGGACATGTCAGTTTGAGAAAGGGATAGCAGTTGCCAGTTATTTATACAGTTCCAGGAGGAATAATAGAGGTAGGACACAACACGGACAAAGATGCTCCAGAATTATTGTTCTAAGGAAATATTAGACATATCATGAGTATATATTAGGAATATATTAACACATATCAGGAGACCAAACAGGAAACCATTCTTCTTCTGGGAACTCTGGCACCTAAACACATTGTCCCTTCTAGTTTTTTCCACTTTTTACAGCCTCTTCAGGCTCACACTTCCTGTGCAGAGCGGTGAACAGCAGTGACTGACAATTCAGCTCTGCTAGCTCCCATTCCTAGCTGAGCCTATGACTTGGACATTACTGATGGAGGGGGTGTGAAAAACAATGACACTGTCCAAGCAGGATATCTGACTATAAACGTGAGCCAACAGAGCTGTAATTATCATGAAAGGAAGCGTCTACTAAGAGACAAAAAATTTACATGCTGCCAAGACTCATTGTTAGCTGCTGAGTGACTCTGTTATCTTTGAGGTTTGTTTAGTAAATTACACATACACTCAACCGGCCACTTTAGTTGGTAAACCATGCTTAGTAAAGGGTTGGGAACTCCCCCCTTTTTGCTTTCAGAAAGGAAACCTGCCTCAATTCTTCGTGGCATATGATTCAAGCAAGGTGTTTGCACGAATGCTCAATTGGTACTACCGAAGGGAGCCCAAAGTGTGCTCAAGGAATATATTCCCCACACCATGACACCACCACCCACCCAGCCTGAGAAACCGTTGATACAAGGCAGGTGGATCAACTGTTTCATGTTGTTGACGCCAAAAATTCTGACACTACCATCCGAATTGTCTAGCAGCAGAAATTCGAGACTTATCAGTCCAGGCAACGTTTTTCCAATCTTCTACTGTCCAAGTTTCGATGAGCTTGGGCAAATTGGAGCCTCAAGTTTCCTGTTTAGCTGAAAGGAGTGGCACCCGGTGTGTGCCGGTCTTTGATGCTGTAGCCCATTCTAGCCTCAAAAGTTCGACGTACTGTAGCATTCAAGAGATGCTGCTTCTGCTACCTTGGTTGTATACGGGTTGGCTATTTGAGTCACTGTTGCCTTATTCTATCAGCTCGAAACAGTAGCTGCCGCATTCTCCATTTGACCTCTGGCATCCAAAAGGGGCATTTCAGCCCTCAACTAGGACTGCCGCTCACCTGGATGGTTTTCTTTTTTCGGACCATTTTCTGTAAAACCCTAGAGATGGTTGTGCGTGAAAATCCACAGGAGATCAGCAGTCTGGAAAATACTCAGACCGCCCTTCTTGCACCAAAAAACCATGCGTTCAAAGGGCACTCAAATCAACATTTCTTCCCCATACTAATGCTCGTTGGAAATGCAGGGAGATTATCTTGGACCTTGTCTACTATTGCTCTTAAAGTGGGCGAGTTGCCGCATGTGATCCTGGTGATTAGAAAATTGAAGTGTAACGGGAGCTGTTGGCTTGCTGGCAGTCGTTACCTATATAGTGGGACGGTGAGTGTACATTTGCTCTGCAGACCTGACAGGATAATACAAAGCTGCTCCCAGGTCAGAAACTCCAAGGGTTCATATTTTTCTCTGTAAAAAAATATGATAAAAAACCGAGAAGCAAGCTCCTTCCTTTTGATTAGACACAGCAGAGAGTGATGTCACCAGCCTGGCCAATTCTAGTGCTCCAGAAGACGGTGGCGTACTGTAACTAGAGAAGCTTGTATTAACAAGCAGGAGATAATTAGTGCTCTAACTCTAAAATGAAGTATCATAGCAATGTATTGGGTAATAATCTTTGTTTACCTTTATTAATTAATGTGGGATATTCACCTTTAAAGAAAAGGACTCCTTTAAGGAACACAGCAATATTTCAGCTTTTGTAGGGTATTCTGTAGATGCCCGAGATTATAGACAGCCTCTCCTGGTTATGTGATCTATTTAATCAGACAAATATCTGTTAAGTAATTTTGAATTGCAATTTTTCTTCTATGTAAAGGCCATCATCAATGATGTCACACTGCTTTTTATAGCTTTACCCAATGATACTTAATAAACTGATGAGAGTGGAATTGAAGGCTATGTTAAATCATTTTGCAGTTTCTTTTATGTAACTTTTATATCAATAAGCCATTGTATTGGCTTATTAGGTAAATGTGAACAAGGTTAGGTTCATGTTTCTTATAAGGTATTGTAGAATATTTATTGCAAAATTTGGAAAATCCATATTGGTGGTGTTGCGATCTGTTTGAAGACTATGTTACTCTAGCATACATTAGAATGTTAGATTTCTCCCTTAAGGTGCATTTTGGGTGCTTTTTGATGCTTTTTTATGCGTTTTTTGTGCAGGAAGGCACAGCAATTAATGCTGTAAATTACTGCACAAAAATCGCAGCAAAGATTGCAACAAAAACCACAATTTTTGTGCAACAATGTACAGCATTAATTGTTGTCCCTTCCTGCACAAAAAAAAAAAATGTATCAAAAACGCACTGTGTGAAAGCACCCTTACTGGGTTTGTTTTTATGTGTTACTGTTATCAACTACAGTGAAGGACATAATTATTTGATCCCTTGCTGATTTTGTAAGTTTTTCCACTGACAAAGACATGAACAGTCTACAATTTGATGGTAGGTTAATTTTAAGATTGAGAGATAAAGGGTGACGTGTATGTACGGGGCTGCGCCAGAAGTCTGGCGTCTTTTTAGCCCGAAAACTAGCGCAGCTCTGTTCCCTATATTTTTAATCAAGCACAATCCAGTATTAGGCGCATTACAAAGCACCCGTGGCACTTTGTAATGCGTCTGAGATCGGGGGCGTGATGGAGGCGTGCCGTGGTACAACCATATGAATCTACACATTTATATCTTTAGTATGGCAAATGCAGGTGCATTACTGCTGGAACAGGTAGACCACTTTAAAAGTGAGTTACCTGGGCCAGAAGTGTTGCTTTGTAGCTAGAAAGCGCTAAATCTATGACCTTGTGCAGGTCTATGATCTTGTCCCTGACATCCTTAGGAAGCTCTTTGGTCTTGCTCAATGTCTGTAGTGGTTAGAGTGCTGAATGATTTTTGAGTCTGTAGAAAGGAGTCTTTTAATAAAGGTGACTATTTAAGTCAGCTGTCCTTAATGAAGTCACAGTTGATTAGAAGTCAGAACTCTTAGTGGTTGGTAGGGGGGAATCAAAATACTTATTTTCTCTCAGACAAAACATGCAAATAAATTTATATTAATTTATACAAATGTGATTTTCTGGATTTATTTTGGATATTCTATCTCTCAATGTTAAAATTAACCTACCCTTAAAATTATAGGCTGTTCATGTCTTTGTCAGTAGGCAAACGTACACAATCATCAGGGATCAAATAATTATTTCCTTCACTGTATGTGCTTTTGGTTTAAGGTTTCTATATTATCCTATATATTGAAAACTGCTGCCCATTTCATTAGGTGTGAACTGAACCATCAGTGTCAACCAATGCCACAAAAATTATAACTGAAGATTAATTCCTAAAGCTCTTGCTTCTCTTATACTGGCTGGGCACGGATAACAATTACATGATAAGTCTTGTGTTATTGTTCATGCAGTTTTTAATGACTGATTATTTATTAGCTACAGCTTTGGACTCCATTAACAGTATCATCTCCATTAGAAGGTTAACATTATTTCATGCTGGGATAGCGCTTGCTCTGCACCATGTTTCCTTTTAAGCTGAATGTAAATGCCTGCAGAGTGTTCAGAAGATGGAGGGTGCATTCCAAAAGATAACATGACTTTCTATTTCATTTATTCTGATAAAGGATGGTGTTGAGCCAAGTGGTATTCAACAGACTCCTAACGTTCAAGTACTTTCAACTACAGAAACCTCAGATCCCTCGTTTTACCCTAGCTGGTATAAAAGCCAAGAAGGGCAACAGTCCAAACCAACCAAGCTCCTGCTGAATGAAGCTGTGGGTCAGATAAATACTTCTACTCCTAAGGAAATGACTGTAAAGAAAGTAGACCCAGCAGCAGGACTCCTTAAGGAGAATGTGGTAGTGGCTGGTAAGCAAACCAGTCCAGCTACAGATAATCCTCAGGTCAGTGATCATGTCCATGTTGCAATGACTGTGCTACGCTAATAAAAACAGAGTCCTGCGCTAATGCTCTGTCGCTTCTAGGACACATTGTTGCTGAATGTGTAGATTCAGAAATAGCATTCATTTTATGAACCTCTTACACTTAAATGTTTAATATGAAATCCTCTAATTTAAGCTTATTAGTATACAACTTAAGTCACCAGGAAATTCATTTCAGGGTTAACTCAGCGATAAAATGATCCAAAAAGGTTGTAAATGAATACAGTGTGATATATATGTATATATGTCACATTATTAAGACCACCAGCTCACAAACAGTATAACTGCTATATGAAGCAAGATGGGCTCGAAATTATTCAATTAGGTCCAGATAGATTGTTCAAGGTACGTGGAGCCATGCTGACTGCCGTACATCCCACAGATACTGGAGGGTGCCTTGGTGTATGTGATCTGCAAGAATGGATTCATACCCAAATTGGTTGAGAGTGCCACAAGAATGAGTGGACCCAAAAAATGCCATGAAAACATTGCAGAGACATAACCATGTCACCACCAGCTTGTGTTCTTCCAGCAATGGTTGCAGGGTGTTTCCATCCATTCAATGAAGCAGAAAAAATGACATGATACTACAGTGAAAAGGAAAGTGACCATAAGGGGATGTTCACACAGCGTTTTTTAGATGCATGTTTGGATCCGTGTTTTGGACTCTAAACTGACCCAAACACGCATCTAACGATGTGCAGTATGAATTACATTAGTTTCATTGTAAAACATGCATCGGTGTTCAGACATCTGAACGCCGATGCAAGTTTTACATGCGTCTTTCTGGTGTGATTCAATTCAAAGAATTGTCATGTCAATTATTGATAGGATTTACGCAGCAGACGCCCTATTTAAAACTATAGGTGCATCCAAACATGCACCACACTTGGGGGTGCGTGTTTGGAGCGTTTAACAGAGCACTTTCAAGTCTGTTTTTCGAATTGAAAAACGCCCTGTGAACATATTCTAAGACTGCTTCAGAGTTTGACACACAGGTGTCTAAGACTTTCTTTGTTGTCCGTAGCAACCAATCAGCACGCCCCTTTCATTATTTCAGAGCACTATATGAAATGAAATGAAAGGGGAGCTCTGGTTGGTTGCTACGGGCAACAAGGAAAGTCTTAGACCAGGCATCCTCAAACTGTGGCCCTCCAGCAGTTGGGAAACTACAACTCCCATCAATCCCACTGTTATAGATTATATAAATGCATGATGGGAGTTGTAGTTTCCCAACTGCTGGAGGGCCACAGTTTGAGGATGGCTGTCTTAGACCTAGACAGTTTTCATAAATGTGGCCCACAGTTCATTTTGACAGTGAGCTGCTACACTGTAGTGTGTCAGTCCACCCTTGCACACCTTCGTAGCCGGCGTTCACATATCATATGAATGGCATGTGGTAAACAGTTTTAGAAATCCTGAACACCACATTTTTGCAACTCTGATCCATGACAGTAAGGAGGGATATGTGTGCAGCCTATCGTATATAACCATCAAGCCAGCTTCATACATACCGATGCATATATATAATAAGGAAAATATGAAGCACTCACAAAATGGTAGAAAAAGGAAACCGTGCTTTATTACATGTCCAAAGGCTTTGGACATGTAATAAAGCACGGTTTCCTTTTTCTACCATTTTGTGAGTGCTGCAGATTTTCCTTATTATTGATTACACCTGTGACATTGTCCTTTTTCTGCTTACACCCTATTGCATTTTTCTATGGAAATGCTGTCTGTCTCCTGAAATTTATATATTAAAAATATATATATATATATAAAATTATTATATATATATATATATATAATATATATATATATAAAATTTTAATTATATATATACACACACACACACACACACACACACACACACACAGTTAAACCAGAAATTTACAAATAGTGTTGAGCGATTGCGTTGGCTATCGAGATCGATCGATAGTCGATAGTCGGCCGCTATCGATAAGGTTTTTCGATAGTGAGCGTCGATTATGAGCGATGACCATTAAAGTCTATGGGAGAGCAACAACACCTTCAAATTTTTACACCCAAACAAGGCTGGAGAAGCTGGAATTAACATCCACAACAGTAAAATGGATACGTGCTACATCTTCGGCAACACACTTAGGTTATAAAAGCCACAGAAAAAAAGTCACGACCATTCACTATCCCTGTCTTGTACCCCAGCCTGACCCCTTTAAAACCCGCATCACCCACAAATTGAAAAGTGCCAGAAGGCAGTATTGATTTGAACCATCATCTTACATGAACTGGACATTGATTATCCCTGTCCTGGGCCCAGGCATGAGCCCCAACCAGCAGGACCCCCACATTTAAAAAGTGCGGGAGAGGAAAAAAAGTAGTTTTTTCAACCACATTTTAGTTTCACTGGACATTGGACTATACCAGTCTGAGCCCACAGCTTGACCCTGGGCCGGAGGGTTTCAGTGGGTGGGTGATGGGAGCAGGCTGGCGTCCGTCATTATTAAAACCGCAGGTTACAATATGCCCTGATGACGCAAGCAACAGAAAACTGTCGTTGCTGAAAGCAGAGTGCGGAAGCGGATGTGTGGAGAAATGCAGCTTCCTCAGTACACCAGTCAAGACCTTGGGTAGCGTTGTCCCTCCGGTATGAGTTGTGGGACCAATTGAGCTATCACTTGGAAATACTGGTGGTTAACGCTCCGTTCCACCAGGATTCCTTTTGCTGTGGCATTATTTTCTCATGTTTACATCAACGTGTGAGGATTTGGTCTCTGTTACTTTGTTCTCAAGTCTGTTGCTCCATACTCATGTCCTCTGTCTAAACCTACATTGGTCAAAGTTTTCCGTACCTCCCATTGTACAATTCAGAGAATTTTTCTTTAACAGCAATTTTGTACATGCAAGTTTTTTTAGTACTTTAATTCTAGAAAACTACATTTTTAAATAGGGATGGTATCCCACCATGTCTTGTTTCTCTTTTTTTCCATTGGTTTTAAATGGGGTTGTCTCAATACATGGGATTGTTAGCTATGTTAAAGATCTTGAAAAACAATGTCATTTTGCAATTTGTGTCCATTAACAGTGTCCTACCCTATTCCTGTTTTCTGTCAGCACCATCACCCTTAGAGCCACTCTTGACAATTTTGTGCTAGAACAAATGTTGTTAGGAATAACAACATTTTTTACAATTAGGACACTGATAGTATAGCTGCATGTCACAGCAAAATGCCCCAAAAAATTCAAAGATTGTACCCTGAGCAACTTGGTACAATTTGTGAAGATACAAGATGTCTGTTAGAAACATAATTTTTTAGGAATTAGGACCTCTTGTATAGCTGAATATCATACAGCAAAAATGCCACCAAATTTTCAAAGCATGACCTTGGAGCCCTACTTTTGACAATTGTGAAGATACAAATGTCTATTGAGAAAACACATTTTTTCGAAATTAGGAACTGTAGTATTGCTGCATTTCAAAGCAAATGCCCCAAAAATTCATAAGCATGACCCTTGAGGTCACTTTGGTCAATTGTGAAGAACAAATGTCTGTTAGAAACATTTTTTTTTTTTTATATAATAGGACCTGTAGCTATTGCTGCATTTTAAAGACAGCATGACCCAAAAAATTATATAAAATGTACTTCTCAGCCACTGTTAAAAATTTGTTGAGGGAGAAAAGCACTTAGAAGCACATTCCTGTTCCAAGGACCATGATTATTGCTGAATTCACAGCAACATGACTCAAAACTATTGTCATTGCGAAAACTTCTTAAGATAAATGAGTAAATGGATACGCTGTTGTCAATCGAAACATTTGCTGTCTTTTACAGTTCCTCACAGCAAACCACCAAAATGGAAATGTTGAGGGAAAAGAGGAAATAAAAATTGCAAGTAAGAAATGATCATTTAAAAAAAGTTTTCAAGAGGACATTTCTGTTTGAAAAAGGGAATGTGTAGTAGACCGGGCAACTAATCAGGTGACCTCGGCATTGGGGCCACAAACTTCAGTGATCCATGACCCTGATTCATCTTGATGAAAGTCAAACGATCCAAATTATCTGTGGAAAGCATGGATGCGGTTTGTCTGTAATGACTTCTCCAGTGTGCTGAAGGTTCCGCTCAGATAAATTAAGTGGCTTGTGGGCAGGACACACCTCTTATGGCGTGATGATGCCTGGCTGGCCATTTCGTCCATTTTGGATACCCAGAAAGTCTATTGGGTCCGGAACACATGCAAAAACATCGGTGTTGAGACGCAGATAAGTCGATTGCTCCAATGATCTCTAAAGTGATCTCTGTGTGGTTGGGCATGTGTGCCATGCATTGCATGCGTTGGTGAGGTGGTAACAAAGATTGCCAGAGGTCACCCCATTAGGCTTGATGATACCTTGCACTGCTGACAGCCGCTACGGCCTACTTGGCACTCTACTGCTGTCACGTTGCTTGATGTTGTTCCACCGTGACATTTGGGGAACGTGAAGCAGGGCGCAACTGATGTCTCCAGTTGATTCAATCAGCAGGTCTCACATTTCCTGATTTTTATCTCTATTTGGTGGGTGGAAGGAAAGTGCTGATTTGTGTTTGCTACCGGGGTTCCAGGAGGGTGGCACCCACAGTACAAACTGTTGTTCATTTTGATGGCCTTAATGCGAGGTTATGTTGGAAGAAATGGAGCATCAAAGCATTCATGTGAGAGATGGGCCTTGATTTCCCAAGCCTCTGGGGTCGAGGGGGCACTAGCAATCTGATCTTCTCATCTTCCTCATCTGCCTCAAATTCGCGCCAACTTCATTCCAAGTCAGGGACGTCGTACATCGGTGGTCTAGAAATACCCTCCTCCTCCTCCTCCGCTGGCTCCGGCACAGCTTCAACACCAGCCCTGACTTGCTCAAGATGATGCACCTGTGAGCTGATGCGCCACCTTGCACTAGCTCTGGACCCCGACCACTGCCTAATGAAGACCGATGAAAATTGTGAAACTGTCGGGTAGGGCCTTGTGGAATTTGCGGGGAGAAAGGCTCCCCGTGTCCGCTTCTGTGTCAGTCTCCTCCTCCTTCGCTGCGGGACCTGTTGTTTCAGAGTGTCCAACGATCGTTCCAGAACTAAGATCCCACAATGCTCATGCTGACAAGGGCATTGTCCGCATGTCAATTTTGGTGGCTCTTCTAAACTGGGGCAAGGATGGTGCAGAGCTCTTTCACCTGCCTACACTCTTGGTGGTTCACACCCCGAGGTGTCCGTACCGCTTGCTTTGTAAGGCCATGTGTCACTTCGTATGCGTAATGCATTGCGCCTGCTGCCTCAATCGCTGAGCATGTGGTGGGTGGAATTCCAGGTGTTGGCCACGTCAACAATGAGACGGTTGACGGGGGAGGCGATGCTGACGCTTGCAACGCAGACAGGAGGGAACTAAGCAGGTGCGAACGGCGGAAGTGCGAACACAGACCTCGAGCCTTCTTCAGCAGGCAGGCAGACCGGTAGTCTTTAGTAATTTCTGGACGACAAGGTTCATGGACATTTGTGCCAGGCACAGGGATGTTGCTCCAGCCTACCGATATTAAGGGCAGCCAGAGTTTCGCCCCGTTATCGCACCTCCTTGCCTGCACAAAGGTTTCTTGTCACCCAGACAGCGCTCGGTCTCGTTGATTAGAGGCCGTCCACAGCTCCTGGACCTGTGTGCGGACGGTCTCCAAGGCAGATTAATTTCAAACACGGCATGGTATGGGTCTCCCAGGGCACGTGATGCCAACTAGAGGACCTATGGGGGAAAGAGCAATGCCACCATCCCTGCTGTTTTGAAGTGCGGTGCGCCGAGCCTGAGGAGCCCACCGCAACCCCCAGAGACATCCACCCAGCTCACCATAGTGAGCTGTACTCTGAGTTTTTAGCGGCCTTGGCCGTGCTTACTAGCCATGTGTCAGTGGTGAGTGAGATGGAACTTTTCCGGTCATCAGATGCAGACAATGCGCTTGAGAATTTTAGATGGACACGTGGCTGGCAGGGCAGGGACGGCTTTTCTGGCAAAGAAATGCCTGCTCGCATCTGGTATTGGGGTGCAGGCGATGGCCAATGGAGTGGCGGAAACCCATCTGGTGTCACCAGACGGAAAGGGCATCACTTCCAAGGCCAAAAGCCTGGCAATGCCGGACATTCAGGGCTTTTGGCTTGGGATGGTTTGGGGTAAAAGTGTTTCTTCTGCTCCCAAACTGGGAAGACAGATAGGGCTGGCTGCTAAGACTGGCCGCTGTACGGCGTTGCAGGTCGATCAAAACTGGCGGAAGGAGAAGGGGTAGGAAGGGTCTCTGGTGGTGTGGTGAGTACTCGCGGCGACGGTGGGAGGCTGAAGCGGTTGGCTGATCCCTGATTCATGGGACTCTTGAGAGGACATGGGGCAGATGAGGCTACGCTTGGTGGTGGCGGAGGAGGAGGAGGCGGAGACAGAGGGTTTTGTGACCAGTGGTTGGTAGTCAGCCGGCGGGTCGGTTGGCCTTTTTGGCAAGTGTTCCCTCCATTTCATAACACGTAATGTTATGTTTTGATATCACTTAAAACGGTATTTTTTGCACCCATTTCAATTCACCTGTGGTGAATATAGAATTGCTGTTTTAAGTTTACGTAGTGTAGCGTCAATGTACAATGCTGGGTGCGACAAGTCAAAAAACACGTAACTGTGATGTTTTCGGTACGATACACGGTATTTTTGGGCAACAAACAACCTGTGTGACTAAAGATTGCTGGATTGTAATTTAACTGCAAGGTGGTTTTATCAAACAGTCACAGGGTGATAATGGGTGTAAACAAACTTGAAAATGAACTACTATCTGAAATGTATACTGATAATAAAAAGTGGAGTTTTTTTTGCAGCTAACAAGAGAACTGGCAGTTACTAGAAATGATGTGTTTCCAATATCAGTTCAGGCTGCCAATATCCAGGAAATATTTCAATAGCAAAATGTTAATTAATAAATAAATATTATTCCTCATACAATGTCTACATAAGTCTAGGTGAAACTTTATCCAGTGTTCTTTATTGACAGTAGCTTTTTGTACTGTGTTCACACGCAGCCCCCCCCCCCCCACCGCGCCCACCGCCGTGAATTTAACAGCGGTCGATGCTGCTTTTAAATTCTCTAGTAACTACTAAAATCTTCAAATCTTATATCTAACTAAATTGGAAAGATCACAGCTAATAGTAGAGGTTTCTCTAGTGCAGAAATAGACTTAATTTCGCGCTGAGCCTGTTTGGACACAGGACAGAGCGCGTCCTATCCCTATGAGAAGCTGAGTGGTCACTGAGGCTGAAACAAAGGAAACGCTGTTCTATGTAAAACGTCTCGGTCCTTGTGTATCTATTCTGTTAATCTGATTTTGCTGGCGCCCAATAATTTCAGGAAGCGCCGAAATATGGAGCGATCTTAATAGATGATGCACTGATTTTTTAACTTAAATTATCGATGTTCTGGACTATTCGATCACATAAATAAAACCTTGACGATTTCAACTTTGTCGATAATATCGCTCAAACTGTTTTTACTTATCTATTATATATGATCACTTTTGCCTTGGTTTTCTCTCTATTCTGACATTGGAAAGCAAGTGTTAGCGGTGACTTTTTGTGAGGATTTCCAAAATGATTGATGGTGCCATAATGCCAGAATTAATGAGGAGAGAGGGGGTCTCTTCTTGTCTGTGTGAGTGTTGGTGGGTGGTGGGACACCGGTTTTTTGTTTGAAGGGGGTCACTCTAGGGGGGGAGAGCAGGCCTACATTGCGGCGAGACATGTGGGGGGTGGGGTGGGAGGGGGGGGGGTGGGGTTTGTGTTTTTGTTTTGTTTTTGTTTTTTTGTTTTTCTTTTTTCATTTTTTGTTTTTTTTGGGTTTTTTTTTTTTTTATTTCGTTTTTTTTTGCTATTTTTTTATTTGTTTTTTGTGTGGTGTTTGTTTGGTTTTTTGTCCCATTCCTATGACAGAACTCGGGTGTAAACTGAGCCATGTTTGTGGTCGCCGTCCGCTGCACCTGCTTTTAAGCTTTTGCCATAAAATTTTCAATAGGATTGAGATCAGGGTTGTGATGGCACTCCAAAACATTGACTTGGTTATCCCTAGCCACTTTGTCTAACAGTAGGCTGCTATTCTGCTTGTCTATTTGGAAGACCCATTTGCCATGCTTTAACTCCCTGTGATGTCTTGAGTTTTGTTGCTTCAGTTTTGCCACAATCTTATTTCTCATGAAGCCATCTATTTTGTGAAGGTGCTTCACTCCTGCAGCAAAAACAAACCCCACCACATGATGCTGGACCACAACCTGTGTTTCACCACCGGTGGGATGGTGTTTCTTAGGCTTCAAGCGATCTCCCTTTTCCTTCCAAACATAAACGATGGTCCTTCTGGCAAACAGTTAAATTTTAGTTTTGTCAGGCCAAGGACATGTCTACTAAAAATGTCTGTCTTTGTTCCTATGTTGCATTTGCAAAACTTTAATCTGGCTTTTATATGTTTCTTCTTGGAGTAAATGGCTTCTTCCTGGCCAGAGTGCCTTTCAGCCCAGTTGTTACAGTAACGTTTCACTGTGGATAATGACACAAATGTCTACCAGTACTGCCGTCAAAAGGTCTTTTTCTTTTTGTTCTTGGTTGTTCTTGCCATGTTGGACAAAGCACATTCATCTCTAGGACACAGAACCCTGTCTCTTTCCTGAGCAGGTGTGAGTGGTGGGACAAATCCCATTTGTTTGTTACTTCCATATAATTGTTTGTACAGATGAACGGAGGCACCTTCAGGTATCTGGAAATTGCACCCAAGGATGGTTCCAGACTTATTTAATTCCACTTTCTCTTCCTGATTATCTTGACTGATTTCTTAGACTTTCCCATGTTGTTACACACAGGATTTCGCTTATTCAGGCCAGTTTCCACGAGTCATAGCCCTAGTACGGCTCTGCAACAACACCCCCCCCCCCCCCCCCCCCCCCCCCCACCCCCCCACCCCCCCCCAAAACAGTGTGTGGTCTCTTTAAATGCTCTGATTGCCAGCATGCGAAGCACCATATTGTGGAGGTTTTAGGTAGGTAGGCAAGCAGGGCTTCCACAGGACAGGCAGTGGACATGGAAATAAGTTAAGTTCCACGGCGCTTGCCTGGGTTTATTAGGCAGAACTACAGAAAACAAAAACATAGCCCTCTTAGCTTCAGGCTAAAAGAAATAAAAACGCCTGCTCGGCTGAGCATAGCCTACAACACAGTTATTCCCTCACTATGCTTAGTTGCGACAGCGTCTGTTACTCACTGCAAGGTGTGTTTCCACAGCGTGACCCAGCACCCAACCACAGGCTGTAGGTTCAGGCTTTCATAGGCCTGAGACCAGCCTCACCTGGGGCGTGGGAGTAGCCACCCACCGCCTCTTTGTTCCACTACAGAAAAGCCAACCCGGACAAAGCGGAAATTGAAACGCTTATATACACATGTCAGTAGCATAGTGCTACTGACACACAAGACTGTCGGGCCTCCCTTCACCGAGTCCAGGCCCCTCGGTGACACGCATCTGCCTAGGTACGCCTAAGCGCATAGGAGAGTACTCTTGGGGAAAACATATCTGCCGTCGACTATTCCACACTTGTTCAACTGTCTACATTAACCCTCCCCCTATGTGTTCCGAACTGTGGCGGGTAGGACAAACTGGCCACCCCATACAATGCGTCTGGGACAGAGCATCAGCATTGCCTTGAAGTTTACCCGCTCTGTGTTCCATTGTAAACTTAAAATTTTGCAGGAGTAAAGGAACACTTGTGACCATTGTGTTTCTTTTTCATTGCCTGGTACATCCATGTTGCGGAGAATAGCGGTTAATTAACTTGATAAGCGGCGAACTAGAAAAGAATAATACATCAGGGCTTCAAGGGACATTTGATGCCAAACACTCGCGCATCAACTTTACTATAATTTTTCTCGCTGTTGTGAGCTTCACTGCTCAGATTTATGACGGGATGCTCCTTCCCCTTACTTCTTGGGAAAGTGACTGTCACAGTCAACATCCGATTATGCATCCTCTGTACCTATGATGTCCCTTTAAAATTTCGGTGTGACCAAACACCGGATGTTAACTAGAGGGCCTCTGTTTCAAACTCTTGGAATCCCTTTTCGCCTGCCTCTGGGTTCCACTTGACCATAAAACAGACTTGCTACTATGCTAGTCATAAATCCTGTTAGTGGCACTGCTTATACATGCCCAATTTTTAATAAAGCACCGATAATACCCCACAATACTAAAAAAGTCTCACATGCCTTTTTGTTGGGGGTTGAGCCAGCCTTGTCTATTGCTTCATTTTTATTAAACTTGAGGTTTTTGATACACAGGACCTATTTCTGTTACCCCAGGTTACCGGGCTTCATCAAGCCCTTAGGGAGCACCATTTTTTTGGGTTTTGCGGTAAGTCCAGCTTCTCTCAGTGAACCCAGTACTGCCTGTACCTTTGGTGTGGCTATCCCAATCCTCACTGAAGATAATGATATCAGCAGGAATGCCGAAGCTACTGACAATGGTGGTTTTAGGATGACATACCATTAGTCTTTTGAAAGGTTGCTGGAGACCATGCACCGAAAGGTAATACTGACGTACTGAACAGTCCGTCTGGTGTATGAAAAAGTGGTCTAACTCTTTGGCCCTTTCTGTGAGGGGGAAACTGCCAAATAACCTTTAGTTAGATCTAGGGGTGGAGAAGATACCTGGCATGGCCAAGTCTCTCATTAAGTTAATCAACCTTGGCATGGGGTGTAAGCGTACAATTTTGATTGACCCTTCATTTAGTTTGGAAAGCTCAATTACAGAATAGTAATGAGCCATCCGGTTTTGGTTCAGCAGATTAGGGCCTTGAACATTCACTGTGCGACTCCTCAATTACCCCGCAGGTCTACATTTTCCTGACATCCTCAGATAGGGTTGGACCGGTTAGTTTTTAAATGGACCTTTTACACCCCGGTTTCTGTTTACGATATCATCCTTATCGACATCTGTAAGTCAGGTAGCTCTGAAACACGTCCTTAGTTCTTGTTTGAACTCCCTGGTTTCTTGTTTTTTGAGATTTCGAAAGAGAGTGCATGACACTTACTCTCTGAGGGCCTTACAAGGGGCACTCACAGCAGTCAGGGTCTCTCTGTCTTTCCACGGTTTAATCAGTTGATGTGGTACAAATTGTTCTGGCTTCAGCTAACGGGCAGGTGGTAATACCTTATAAGTTCACGCTCCACCTTTTCAATACTATCATCGGGCCTCTTGCCATTTGCAGAAACCTTGCTCTCTACAGTAGGGACCATATTAACACCCGGCGCCTCGGGTTTAAAGCTCGTACTGGCCGACTTACTGTTTATACACGCTTTGAGGCCTCCTGTGCCTGCTGCAGGTGTCCCCTGATGGATTGGCATGATGGCAGCGATCCTATCTTTGATTTGGGAGATGAGTTCAATCACACTACTGGTAGGGGGTGGACTCCTCATAAACCAACTTCAAAAGGGCGAAAACCAGTGGACGATTGTGGAAATTCCCGGACTGAGAACCTTAATAGGGCAAAAGACAGTCCCAGTCTTTCACGTCCTTACTTAACCACCCTCTTTTACATGGTCTTTTTAGATCTTTGTTGAATCTCTCCACAAGACCGTCTGTTTGGGGGTATACACAGACATACGCAAGTGCTTAAGGTTCAGCAGTTTGATATACTCCTAGTGAACTGGACATAAAGGGGGTCCTTGATCTGTAAGGATTCTTGGTATGCCTGTACGGGAGACATATAAAAACAGCTCCTTCGCAATGACTTTTGAGGGGAAAGAAAACCGTAAACGGAAGTATTTTCGCAAAGGAACGGCCTCCAGGGGTAGCATGTGGCATAGTTTACTACACCATTATATATTGATTGGCCTCTGGCAGATGTTACTAATGGGCATACTAGATCCATCGCATGATCCTTTTCAAAGGCTACTCGATTATAAGGTAGCGGCACCAAGGGACTCCTGTAATTGGGCATAGAGAGCTGGTAAGTTGACATATGGGCAGGACTCGCAGTAACGTTTTACCTCCACATGTACCCCCCTGGCCAGAATAAACGTTGGAGATACGATCTGTGTTTTCCCGCTACCTAGATGACCTCGAGACATGCTTGTGCGGCTAGGGGTCACAAGACCATTCTCCTGTATGGCTGTGGCACCACCAGCTGTTTCCACCACCTCCCCCCTGACTATGTCGCCTGGTACAGCAGTCTTGATTGACTGCATGGTGGTGGGAACCCTTGTCAGCCCCGGGGTATTGCGGTTCCCAATTCCAAAACCTTTACATTTTCCCTGGCCTTTGCCAAGGTGGGCTCGGAGGCTGAGCAGTCCCGAAAATTATCTGGCCGAATCCTCCAGGTAAGGCATAGCTGCCACCTCCTCTGGTCCTCGTCTCACCTGCAAAGTACCGCTAGGGGGGAAAATATTATCATTACTTCCTGTGGTCACCCCTTCTGCCCTGATACTGTTAGCTTTCGGTGTCAAATGGTCCAGTGTTAAACAGGACCAGTTTATCATATCATTGCATTTACAGTACATGGACATATTCCTATGCTCAAGTCCTAAAATAGGGGAAGTCTCTTCCCAGATTCACGGTGTGCCATAAGGGTCGATCACCACGCCCACCTCATGTGGGCAACACCACCAGAAGTCTCCAGTTTTACTAGAGGCGCGTATGGTACTCCTTGGTGTCCCCATGTTTGCACAGGGACCCCGATTCACCTGTCACGTAATTGAGGTGGGTTCAAACAAGGATGGCGGTGCACTAGTGTGACCTCAATCACCGAGTACAGTTAGAGCAGTTAACGGGTTAGTCGTTTCACCTTGATGTGGACACAGCTGCGATCAGTTTCTGGCACGGTCTCTGGGAGCACAGGGACGTGCAAACAACGACCTCCACCTAGCGGAGTCACATTCCATATACTCTACAGTGAGGGGACAGTTTGCAGCCATATGGCCAGGTCCATGACACCACCAACATATGACCCGGCCATGGTCACCTTGAGACTCCGGCCTGTGCCGGCCTGTCCATTTGGGACTCTTCCTCTCCACCAGAACCCCCTCTGGGCCACCTCCCTTTGGGACACTCTTTACCCCCCTTTGATAAGGAACAGTCTTACCAGTCATTCCGGCCGACTTGCTGTTACCGGGGTTGACGCGTCCATGAGGTACGGCTTGCAGTAAGTCCTCGGTGGCCTTGTACCTCTCGACGAGGTTAACGAGGTGCTCAGCATCTTTGGGGTCCCCTTGTCCTACCCAGCGCTGGATCTCCGGGGGCAACGAGTGGATAAACTTATCCAGGACCACCTTCTCGACCATCTGCGCAGGCGTAGATTCCTCCGGCTGTAACCACTTTTTCACCAGATGTACCAGGTCATACATTTGGGAGCGAGCGGGTAGGTGCTCAGAAAAGGTCCAGTTATGCACCCGGCGGGCCCGCACATGGACGTTCACTCCTAAGCGAGCCAGAATCTCGCCCTTCAACTTGGCATAGTCCCGGGCATCCTGCTCGCTGAGGTCAAAATATGCCTTTTGGGATTCCCCAGTCAGAAAAGGCGCCACTACCTCCGCCCAGTGTGCCACTGGTAGGTGCTCTCGCTCTGCCACCCTTTCAAAGAGCGCGAGGTAGGCCTCGACGTCGTCCGTGAGCGTCATCTTCTGTAGCGACGTCTGTACGGCAGCACGGGTGGTGGGAAGCGAACTTGACGACCTCTGCACACTTTGTGCCACGGCTTGTACCTGCTCCTGCAGCTGGCGGTTAATGTGCTGCTGTTCCTGCAAGGCGAGACGATTGGCCTCTATTAGCAGCGCGTTGGTTTCCGCCTGGGTACGCATGGCCTCCTCATGCACTTTCTGCTGATTCGCTGTCATCAGCTGGAGACTGCTGTTGGCCTGGATGAGTTGCTTTACAAGTTCGTCCATCTTGGCCGTGTCTGGTGGCTGTGTAGTGGCAGCTTTTATCCAGGACATAGGATTTCAGCCTTATTCAGCCAGTTTCCACGAGTCGTTGCCCCTAGCAACGGCTGCAGCAAAACACGTGTATGTCTCTTTAACCCCTTAATGACCTTGGGCGTATGAGTACGTCCCAGGGCTGCTAAGGGGCTTTGCAGGGGGATCGCGCCGCGACCCCCCCGCACAGCCACCGGGTGTTAGCGGCAAATCACCGCTAACACCCGGCAGTAACAGCACCGGCGGGTGGCTCCGCCCACTGCCGCTCTTTTACCCATCAGACACCACGCCAAAGATGGCCGCGGTGTCTGAATGAACGAACAAATGAAATGCTGCGCCGATCCGACGACCGGGCATGGTGGTGGGGAGCCTTGTGAAGGCTCCCGTCACTTACCCTGGCCGGTTTTCCCCACTCCCGTCCGCAGACAGGAAGTGGGGAAACCGCCATCTTTGTACACCCTAATGCATTACAATGCATTAGGTTGTATTAACAATCGTGCCACCTAGTGGTCAAGTACCATAGGTGGCCTCAATGTTACAGTAAAAAAAAAAAAAAAGTTTTTAAGTACAAAAAAAAAAAAAAAGTATTAAAAGTTCAAATCACCCCCTTTCCCCATTTTACAAATAAAATCATTAAAATAATAAAAAAGTTACACATATTTGGTATCGCCGCGTCCGAAAAAGTCCGATCTATAAAAATATAACATCATTTATCCCGTACACTGAACACCGTAGAAGATAAAAAATTCCAAACGCCAAAATTGCGTTTTTTGGTCATTTTATGTCACTGAAAAAATGGAATAACAATGATCAAAAAAGTCGCATGCATTCCAAACTGCTAGCGATAATAAGTACACTTCAGCCCTCAAAAAATGCCCCCTCACTGACGTCCGTAGGTGTTAGTACAAAAAAGTTATTGGTCGCACAAAATGGCGCAAATTTAAAAAATAGAAAATGTTTGGAATTTTTTTACGGTACCAAAACATAATGGAAACCCTACACATTTGGTATTGGCGGATGCGTAACAAACTGTAGAATACAGATAATACATTATATTTACCGAAGATTGAATGCCGTAAAAGCAAAACCCTCGCAAACATGGCGGAAATACGTTTTTTTCACAATTTGTCCCACTTGGAATTTTTTTGCGGTTTCCCAGTATATTCTATAGTATAGTGAATAACATCATTAGAAAGTACACCTTGTCCCGCAAAATAAAAGCCCTCATGTGTCTATGTAGGTGGAAAAATAAAAAAGTTATGGCTTTCAGAAGGCGAGGAGGGAAAAACGAACGTGTCACCAAAAAAAAACGCCTGGTCCTTAAGGGGTTAATGTCTGATTGCCTGCATCCGAAGCACCATATGTGGAGGTTTAGCATCAAGTAGGCAAGCAGGGCTTCCACAGACAGAGACAGTGACACGGAAATCAGTTCAAGTTCCAGGCGCTGCCTGGGTTTATTAGGCAGAACTAACAGAAAACAAAAACAAGCCTTAGCTTCAGGCTAAACAGAAATAAACGCCTGCTCGGCTGAGCACTAGCTACACACAGTATATTCCTCACTATGCTTAGTTGCAGACAGCATCTGTTACTCACAGCAAGATTTGTTTCCACAGCATGACACCAGCACCCAAACACAGGCCTGTAGGTTCAGGCTTTATAAGCCTGAGACCAGCCTCACCTGGGGCGTGGGAGTAGCCACTCACCCGGCTCTTTGACCACTCCAGAAAAGCCGACCCGGACACAAGCAGATTGCAACCGCTTATACTAAACATGTCAGTAGCATAGTGCTACTGACACACAAGACTGTCGGCTTCCCTTCACCGAGTCCAGGCCCCTCGGTGACACACATCTGTCCAGGTACCGCCTAAAGCAGCATAGAAGAGTACTCTTGGGAAACATATCTCCCGTCGACTATTCCCCCTGTCACTGTCTCACATAATGTATGTTTATGTATACATATAAACATGCATATTTTATATATTGTTATGCAGGGTGAACACAAAAACATTCCTTTGTTTCAGGTTCTTAGAAAATCACAATCTATTGTAATATGTTTATAAATATTTTGACTGCAGATACATTAACTCAAAACATTTATTTTCTCTTTATACATTCTTTCCATAAAGCTTCAATAAAGTTACATTTTATATCTGTTGGAAATCGAGGACTGTTTTTGAGCTCACCCTGTATATGATCTAAATTATAGTATCCAGAGTTGTATTCACAATCAGTATTCACACTGAACAACAACCCAGCACCAATGAAGATAAAATTCTGTTTATTCAGACTCCATTAAAAAACCATACAGTGTCGGCTACACTCTTACTAACAGAGGCAAAAAAGTAACATTCCAGATACGTAATTCAATTCTCATGAGATGCTTAATGTTTTTTTTCCACTTTCCAAAGCCCAAACTAGTTATGTCCACTGCAAGTGGACAGATGATTCACTTGAATTACCTGGAGTCTGCTGGTGAGCTAAGTGCTAATCTTGTCCTGACCTTAAGGCAGTATTCCCTGCTTATTCAGTGGATATAGAGAGAGATCTGTACAGTAATCTCATAGGGAAAGAATAACTGTCTGAGAATGCAGTGCTATATTCCATTATGAGAGCTGTAATGCGGATAAGAAAATCAATGTTTGCTAGTATCTAGACCAGGGGTCTCAAACTTGGCCAGCTAAATGGGCCACACATAAAAAAAAAAATGTTGAATTTGATGAGCCACAATGCTTTCAAATTCGATTAAGTACAAAATTATTGCCCAGGTGGTTACACTCATGGCAATGCCAAATGTGCGTGCTTTAATTTTTTTAAGTAACATTTAAAATGGGGAAAGGGCTGTGTATGTTTTTTACTTACATTTTTTCTTGTGTGATTAGCATTTATAATGGGGAAAATGCGGTGTGCATTTTTTAAAAAATGTTTCCATTTTTTTTTACTTGGACTAAGTGATCACTTGACTGCACTGCAATGTATTTCTGTCAGTCAGCCTATAAAGCCCTACCTCCGGGCAAAGCCTGGCAGGCCTAGGTCACAGACACACCAGAGGCCGTGGTTAGGCCTATGACTGTCATGGCAAGCATTGGTGCTCTGTGATCAAACAGTGGGGTGCAGATGTGCAAAAGAAGGAGCTCCCTCCCTCTGTCAGAGCCCCTACATGCAGTGGTCGCTATTGACCGTAACATATAAGGGTTACACTTCCCGGATCAGAGTAAGCTCTGGTCCCGGCCTTTATAGCAGGACCCCGGCATCCCCGAAGATGTCTAGTTAGCTCCGATGACATCCTCAGGTGCTGCATGCTGACCACAGAGCATGTGTTTGAGACCCCTGATGTAGATCAATGTTCTAATGATCAAAGCCAACTATCCATACTCAAAAAAATTGCATCAAAGTGCTCCCAAGATTATGGTCATATACAGTTGAAACCAGAAGATTACATACACTATATAAGAAGACACACATGCATGTTTTTTTCACTATCTGACATGAAATCAGAATAAACCTTACCCGTTTTAGGTCAATTAGGATTACCAAAAGGATTTATAGTTGCCAAATGTCAGAATAATGAGAGAGAGAGTTTTTTTAAGGCATTTCTTTTACTTTTTGCAAAGTCAAAAGTTTACATACACATATTACATATTTTATTAGTATTTGGTAGCATTGCCCTTAAACTGTATGACTTGGGTCACATGTTTTGGATATCCTTCCACAAGCTTCTCACAATAGTTGGTAGCAATTGTGGTCCATTCCTCATGAGGGCCATGTTTGTAGGTCGCCTTGCTCATATCTGCCTTTTCAGCTTTGCCCATAAATTTTCAATAGGATTGAGATCAGGGCTTTGTTATGGTCACTCCAAAACATTGACTTGGTTATCCTTAAGCCACTTTGTAACCAGGTTGGCAGTATTGGCAGTATTAAGGCTATTGTCCATTTGGAAGACCCATTTCCACCTAAGCTTTAACTTCCTGGCTGATGTCTTGAGATGTTGCTTCAGTATTGCCACATAATCTTCTTTCCTCGTGATGCCATCTATTTTGTAAAGTTCACCAGTCCCTTCTGCAGCAAAACAACCCTACAACATGATGCTGCCACCCCCATGTTTCACAGATGGGATGGTGTTCTTAGGCTTCCAAGATTCTCCCTTTTTCCTCCAAACAGAATGATGGTCCTTATGGCCAAACAGTTCAATTTTAGTTTCGTCAGACCACTGGACATGACTCCAAAAATGTAGGCCTTTGTTCCTGTGGGTATTTGCAAACATTAATCTGGCTTTTATATGTTTGATTTTGGAGTAATCTTCTTTCTGGCAGAGTGGGCTTGCAGCCCATGTTGATACAGTACTCGTTTTACTGTGGATAATGACACAATCTTACCAGCTTCCGCCAGTATCTTCACAAGGTCTTTTGTTTTTGTTCTTGGGTTGATATGCACATGGTGGACCAAAGCATGTTCATCTCTGAAACACAGAACCCATCTCCTTCCTGAGTGGTATGATGGCTGGACATTCCCATCTTGTTCACTTGCGTGCGTATAATTGTTTGTACAGATGAACAAGGGACCTTCAGAATGATCCAGATTGTGCAAGTCCACAATTCTCTTACTAATCTCTTGGCTGATTTCTTTAATCTTTCCCTAGATGTTACACACAGAAGCAGTGTGTTTCTGGTGTGCATTAAAATAAACATCAATTGGTGTGTTTCTAATTAACTTAGATGTTGCCAGTAAACCACTTAGAAGCTTCCAAAGACATGACATTGTCATATGGGCTGTCCCAAATTTTTAAAGTAGTGTATGTAAACTTTTGACTTTGCAGAAAGTAATAGAAATGCCTTAAAAATTCTCTCTATCTCATTATTCTGGCATTTGGCAAATATAAATAATTTTGGTTCCTAATTGACCTAAAATAGTCAAGGTTTATTCTGATTTCATGTCAGATAGTGAGAAAAACATGCAGATGTATCTTTTTATATAGTGTATAAAAACTTCTGGTTTCAACTGTACATGCTGAACCTAATAAAAACAGGACAGTGTGAGTACCTAATACAGTAATGTGTTCCCCCTCCAGATATATGTACCATAGGATGACAATATATTAGTAAACGTAGGTGGTTCTGATCCATTCACTTGTTCACCACAAAGTATGAGAAGAAATAAATAATAGGCCAGTCTAGTAACCTTCATAAGAATTCCTAGAAATCCCTGAGATTTGCTGATTAATACCTTAACCCAACCCATTTTTCATCATGAGTATAAACTCCACTTTATCTTAATATTCATTTATAGAGGACTGGATATCTTACATATAAAATGTAAAACCAATTATAATTTCTAATTCACATTATTAAATTAATAGAGATTTGGTTACTGCTACTATTTCTTATTATAAGAATATCCTAATGAATTATCAAGGGTTCAGAAAATGACTCTTCTTAATACATGAACATAATAATGATTAACAATAGTTCACAAAATGGTTTTCACCCCTAAAGGTTTTTTTGTATAAGCAAAGTACTATAATGACTAATTAATGCTTTTACATAACACATAGATTGGCTTTGCTTTTGCCCTTTCTTCTTTTCCTTATTGCAGAAATAATTTCTTTGTAATGTGATTTTGTTTTACATTATCCAAGGGCTCTTTGATATATATTCTGCATATATTCTAAGACTTTCATCCATATTTCCTCTAGTATACATGCATTTTGGCAGATACCGCTGTTTAGTGTGCTTCATTTGTGACATATTTTATTACTAATGTTCTCTATCTGGTACTGTGGTTGAGTTGTAGAATCATAGCTTATGCCAATTAAAGAGCAATTCATTTACCACCAAACAATTCTGGTAAAAAAAATGCGTTTTTACAGGATTTAAAAATTGATGGGCAATACTTGGTATTGATTTAAGGTCCTTGCCACAAAGATTAATCCAGAAGAGGTCCTATTGCACTGCAGGATCCAACTCAATAGACCAAAGGGCCAGTCCCTTTCTTTTCCTCCTCATAATGTGATATGATTGCTGTGTAACATATACACTGTGAGTAGGAAATGGAGACTTCTTCCGGTGTGACAGAGGGAGATGTGAAATCCAGAAGCAGCAAACAGTAACTGAAGACATAGTCCTCTCATAGTGAGTGACAGTGTGGAACAGAAGTAGTGAAAGTGCTGACTGTGTTCTTTGCAGGCAGCAGCTTTATTGCAATTATTTTTTATGTGATCCCCCCTCCCCCTCCTTACTGTCCGACAGAGCCCCCACCCAGCTGAGGGCTCCCTGTTTTGCCCCACAGAGCACCCGTCCACCTATTGTCTTCCTATTGCCTTCCCATAGAGCCCCTACAGACCTACATCCCACCCTCCACAGAGCCCTTGCCATATTCTGTGTCCTCCTTTCCCTGCTTCCGCACCTACTGCTGTCTCCGCAGACCCTCCCCCCCTTCAAGTCTCTGCCATATAGTTTCTTTGCCCTTTACAGAGCCCAAGCGCACCTATTATATTTTATTGGACTTACAGTTCCCCAGCCAGACTGTCTGTTCCCCTTCCACTTCTGCCACTTTCCATTTTCCTTAGCTCTCTGGCCTTTTCCTTCTCCAATAGAGTTCTGCCACCTAGTGTTTCCCTATTTCCTCTAATAGAGCTCCTGGCCATTTACTATCTGTCCTTGCCTTTAAAGCACCCCTGCCAGGTTGCGCCTCCCAAGCTTCCTCTGTGCCCATACTGTCCTGCCACATAGTGTATCCTCATGGCCAGACAGTGCCACCTCCTGTCTTTGCATTGTATATCCAAATATCCCATGTTATATTTTACCTTCTTCCTGCCACTTTGCCCCAGGTATGTCCTTCCCCAACAGAGCCCTGCCACCTAGCATCTTGCCCTAGAGTCTTGATGGTACCCATTTTTTACCCATTGCATTCCCTCGGCAGATCCTGCCAGGTTGCATCGCCCCTCTCTTAGACCTTTTCCTTTCCATTCCCTTATTGTGTGTATGGAGCCCAGATTTTCCTGGTGATGGCCCTTTAATTGCACAAATGGACAGCCATTATGCTTAGATACATTTTAAAGGAGTAGTGCTGATGTGTTCTGATAATCGCCAGTGACTACAAGAGTCAGAAAACCATTGATCTGAAGGATAAACCCTTAGGGTATGTTCACATGGCGTCTTGCCTCCATATGAATAAACGCTTTTCTGATGCGTCTCTGGGTCCATTTGACGCATCTAACAATTAGCAGTGAATTTATCACTGCCGACAATGACAGACACGCAGTGGCGTTCCCAAGAGAGATCGCCGCTGCGTGTCTGCATAGCGCCTGTCGGGTCCGTCTTTCGGATGCGATCCAAGAAATGACATGCAATTCTTGGATCGCATCCACAAAACGGACCCGACAGGTGCAATGCAGACACGCAGCGGCGATCTCTCATGTGAAACTCGCTGCTAATTATTAGATGCGTCTCTGGGTTCGTTCTGAGGGACCCAGAGATGCACCAGATAAGCTGATGTTCATACGGAGGCAAGACGTCGTGTGAACATACCCTTAGGGCCACATGTAAGAAATTTGGTGTTTAAACAGTAAATTTCATGCACATTAAAATACCATAGAATTCGCCTGATTTATTAACCCGCTCTACAGCCGGTCATAAATTAGTCGCATTCTAGCGCTAGGATGACATTTCTGGCTCAGGTAAACTACTTTGAAAGTGGTATACCTATCCCAGCAGTAATGCGCCTAGAAATGCCATAGCAAAGCTTTAAATCTATAGCTTCGTATGGTTCTAGTGCGCCCCGCCTTCCACACGACCCTGAGATCGGCCGCATTACAAAGTGCCGCGGGTGCTCTGTAATGCACCTGATAATGTTTTTCTGGAGGCATTTCGGTGAAGCAAACAGGGCTACACCTGATGTCGGGCTGAAAATACGCCAGACTTCTGGTGCAGCCCCATTCATACATGTCCCCCTTATTGTTTTAATCCTGAAACAAATCTGATATAGACTTCTTAACCTATATTTCAAAAAATAGCTTCAAAAATACTGATGTTTGTGGGAATATACAAGTATGTAAACAACACTCTTGTAAGATACAGCGCTGAATGCCTTTACAATATAACATAAAACTTTTTATATTATGAGGAACCACTCATTCCAAGCAGAGTTGCCGACCTACATAACTTCAAAGGGAGCATATTTTAGGGATTAAGGGGACATGTATGAAAACTGTCTAGGTCTAAGACTTTCTTTGTTGCTCATAGCAACCAATCAGAGCACCCCTTTCACTTCATATAGTGCTCTGAAGAAATGAAAGCGGCGCTCTGATTGGATGCTAGGGGCAACAAGAAAAGTCTTACACCAAGACAGTTTTCATGCATGTCCCCCTAACTCTTTAAAGAAATGTAATTCTAAACTAAACATACTTTAGATAGTTACATAGTGTGGTCACAGATATAGTTTCATTGTATATTGTAGTAAACAAGGAAACCATTTTGGTTTTTCAATAACACATGGGTTTGTTTTAGTCATAAAAAAAATCCTGATATCAACCAAAATTATTTTGAACTGTTTTTCTATGTCATTCTTTTCTCTTCTATAGTAAAATCTATCTACAGTGTGTCATTTTAATATAGCTGTATAAAAATAAAGGATATAATACTTTCAATCTGAATCACATATCACATTATTATGACCACCAGCTAATGTCAAGAGTAACTGCAGTGTGCAGCACTAAATAAGGTCCTGGTAGGTTTTCACAGGTATCTGGAGCCACAGTTGCCGGAGGGTGTTTGGGAAAGAATCAATGGAGCAAACATGATGATCGAGGTGGTTCCACAGATGCTCAGTTGAGTTCAATTCTGGTGAATTAGGGGGCCAGGGTAGTTCTTGGAAGCCCTGGTCATGCTCTTCCAACTAATGTTGGACATTTCTAGCTGTGTGATATGTCGCCTTGCCTTGCTGGAAGATCTCATCCACCCCAAGGAAGACAATCAGCAAGCATTAGTGTAAAAAGTTAGGAATATTTGGCTTTTGGTTGAAATGTCAGGATGAACAGCATGCAGATGTAAATGGTTACAAATTACCTGACGTGACACTTGGTTGCCTCTCACCTCCCTTAAACGTGCTTAGCATTGTGCGGCATTCCTCATCCGGTTCCGCAGGGCGTTGTTTACAATGAAGCAGTCATCAGTATGTAATGTAGCCAAAGGACGTCCAATTCTTTGCCTTTCTGTAACTCTTCCAGTCTCTCTGTATCTCTTTTACAACCTGCTGATGACACTGTATGACACTCTAAGTTCAGTAGCCACTTCCGTCTGAGAGCATCATGCTTGAAGCCTTGCAATGGCAAGGTACTGTTGATCAATTGTAAGGTGTTGTCTTGGTCTCATGATATCAAAATGTGAACAGCATGAGTAGGAGGACTGTTTAAATCCCAATTCAAATTAATCACCTAAATGTATTGGGCGATTCAGAGATCAAACACCTGTTGTGAATTTTGCCATTAAGCTCTTTGTTATAGTTCAGCAAGTTTTACAAAAAGTACTTTAACATAGAATATTTAGTCATGTGCATTCTAAAGTTAAGAGTTGGTCTCATTTAGTTAATTTTAAAAAATTTCAAGAAATGTTATGTTCATCCTGAAATTTCAACCAAAAGTCAAATATCCCTAACTTTTTGGGAGCAGTGTAAAAGGATGGATTCATACCCATAATGGTTGATAGTGCCTTCCACATGGATGAGTGGGTCAAAGAATGCCACCTAACATCCCCCAGACCATATTGCTGCCACCAGCTGCTTGTGTTCTTCCAACAATGGTTGCATGATGTTTGTTCTCTGCTCATTCTTGCCATCCATGTCCATGTTAATCTGTTCAATTAAGCAGAAAACATGGCTCGTTGGAAAAGTCAACCTTTTGCCAATGATGGGAGTTCCAATTCTGATACTACCGTGACAACGAAAGCCTTTTCTGCAGATGCAGAGGTGCAGTGACCATCCGTCTGCTATGTAGCCTCATACACAGTAGGGTTTGCTGAACTTTTGTTTTAGACACACGTCTTGGAGCCCCCTGGTTAATCTTGGCAGATCGCTTATTCACAATAGTGCCATATGTCTTTTTATCATTCGCTTTCACCACAGCAGCACACAAAGGGCCACATGTATGAACACTGTATATGCCTAAAACTCACTTTTTTGCTCATAGTAACCTATGGGCAAAAAAGTGAGTTTTAGACCTAAACAGTTTCCGTACATGTGGCCCAAATAGTTTACAAGCTGTACAATGTCAGCAATACGGCCTCCCTTGGGCCAAAAGTCAATCATCATTTCTTTCTGCAACTTTAATAAATCAATGAGGGATATGTGTGTGGACAGCCTATCACGAACCTTATATACCCACCAAACCCGCTCACAACATATGACTTCCTTCATGAACTACGCACTACCGGCATCAAAAGTAGGACGTGGTCATAATAATATGACTCAGCCGTATATATATTTGGCAAATTCTATTGAAAAGCTACAGATCAGCCTTTCATCCAAAAATCAATATCTATGTATAGTATTTTGTGCTTATTGCAAGAGCTGTAGTACAAATCTTAACTAATTCCCCATTACTGGGACTATTGGGCTATGAAAATGGTTGTACACTATTTTTCTTTGGCACATTTTCAATGTTTGTATTATAAAGCCATGGGTCCTTGTTGAACGCTGTATTATACCACTGTCAATGTTGAAAGCATGTTTTCTTATTTCCTCACAGGGCTTAGTACTCAGCTTATCAATTCTGACTTTATTAATGATACTGCATCATCTCTGGAATCAAATTCAGTACATGATATTTACTTTTATGGGTAGGAAATACTTTGTTTTATTTTTTCACTAACAGATCATCTCCTTTACCATCTAACTAGTTTGAAAACTGCGCTTTCAATTTACTGATGTAAAGCATAACTTTCTATCTAAAACATAAACCTGTGTGAAATCTAGTAGACTGTGTTGAATTTAATGTACAGTGTATGAGTCATAGGCTTATGCGGAGTACAGTGGTCCCTTATGTTACAGTGGCCTCAGGATACAATATTTTCACCACACAATGGTCTTTCCTGGGACATTGTATCTTAAAACCACACTCATCATACATTGCCACAAACACTGCTGATCTGCGACTTGTGATTAATGGAAGAATCAACCAATTATCATGAACATTTTATTTGTAAAAGTCCTAGTGTATTAGTGAAGTGCATGCAGTGATTGGCGGTCTAATATAGCCTCTCTACAGTACAGTGTGGTACTATACATCCTGTACTGCTCTTTACGTGTGCCAGAATAAGGGGGTCCTTTGGGCACCAGGTGAAGGCCCCATTTTCTTTTTTCTGATACAGTGTGTATAAAGTACATGACTCAAAGAAGCCCCTAACATCCAATAGTAATTTGCAGCTTCCAGTGGCTCTGACTGATATATGTAAGGACTTGCTTTATCTCTATGGTCTCAACATACATTGGTCACAAAAAGTTAGGGATATTTGGCTTTTGGCTGAAATATCAGAATGAACATAAAATTTCTTGAGACCATCTCTTCACTTTAGAATGTACATGTCCAACTGTTCAATGTTTCAGTACTTTTCGCACAACTTGTTGTCCTCTAACAAGGAGCTTAATGGCAAAATTCACAACAGGCATTTGATCCCTGAATCGCCAAATAAATCTAGGAGATCAATCTGAATTGGGATTTAAACAGTCCTCCTCATCATTCTGTTCACATTTTGGCATCATGAGACCAAGACAACACCTTACAATTGATCAACGGTACCTTGACATTGTGAGGCTTCAAGCAAGATGCTCTCAGACGGAATTGACCACTGAGCTTAGCGTGTAATACAGTGTCATCAGCAGGTTGTAACATAGATACATAGAGACTGGAAGAGTCACAGAAAGGCAAAGAAGTGGACGACCTTTAGCTACATCACACACTGATGACTGCTTCATTGTAAACAATGCCCTGCTGAACCGGATGATAAATAACATACAACTCCAGGCACATTTAAAGGAGGTGAGAGGCAACCAAGTGTCATGTCAGACCAATCGTAACCATTTACATCAGCCTGGACTTTGTGCTAGATGACCTGCAAAGGTATCTGACCTGGATGTACAGCACTCGCATTGACATCTCTAGCATCTTTGGCAGCCATAATTTCTGCTCAGAATGTGAATCGACTTTCAACACTGAACAGTCCTGAGGACCACTGGCCCCACGTCCAGCATAGATGCTCCCTGGTCCAAGCAAGACGATGATGCCTGTGCCTTATTGTGTGGTAGGAAACCTTTGCTGGTCATCTAGGATGAATACCCCACTGATGTAAACAGTTATGAATGGTCTGACATGACACCTGAGTGCCTCTTACCTCCCTTAGTGTGCTGAAACATTGAATAGTTGGACATGTGTAACAACCGGGATACCGATGGTGTTGGGGTCAGGTATATATATATCATGGGTAGGATACACAGTATGGCCGGTAGGATGACCCTGGTCCGGATGTCCAGAGAAACCTTCGAATGTCCCCAACTACCGGCCCCCATGTGGCACCTGACAATGATGACAGACAACCAAGCTTCAGGGATAGTTGTTGCTCCTTTACTTAGCAGGACGAGGTAATACAGATGTACAGTTATGATGATGATGATAATAGTGAACTTCACAAACAATACAATGGCTGCTATAGGAGATATCCAAGTAATCAGGTGATGGAGTAGTTTGATAACAGTCTCTCTTGTTAACCTGTAGGTACTTGGGTAGTTCACTATATATGATGCAAATGATGGCCTTCATCCAGGGGGCTGTGCCTCAACGACTGGGTACACATAAATACAGAGGCAGGGGACTGTGACGGGAGACCCTCAAGTTTCAACAGTCCAGCTATGGGCTCTTTCTTAAATCCATGTCCCATAGACTTACTTGAGAGGTGTGTATTGATCCCAGGCGTATGGATGAACAAGTCTGTAGTATTTGGTAGTAGCAGGCTGGAGTTCAGAGGAAAACGCTCTCTGCGAAAGTACTTGAGTGTAGGAAAAGAGGTATTCAGTAGTACAGCATAAGGGCGCATCCCCACGGCATAGGACAAATACTGGCCGGTTTGCACGCCGGTATCTGTCCTGTTTTGCGGCCGTCCCCACGGCCGCGGGGGGGACGGCTTTTCTCCGCGATGAGCGGAGAATTGCCCTCCCCCTTCACATCGAGAAGCACAGATTCCGTCCGAAAACCGGACGGAAGATTGTGCTTCTATATTGTTTTGCCGACGGAAAACCAGTGCAGTGAGGACTGCTGCACGGGTTTTCCATAGAGCACAATTGTGCTAATTTTCGACCGGTTTTTCAGGCGGTCTGAAAAACCGCAAACCGGCTGAAAAACCGGCCAAAAAACTGTGCAGTGGGGACATGCCCTAAGAGGCTAAGACTTCTCTTGGTAATGCTGGAGGAAATAGTATAATTTACAGCTACTGCACTGAGTTGCATTCAGCCCATGTGCTAAGAGCACAGTCTGCTGCACCAAGTCAACGGTTGTAACTGAACTTCTCCTCCAGTCCCAAATAGGAGAGCCTGATTGGTTCTGGAAGTCACCTGACTATAACTGACATTCCTGTACACTTAAGACACATTCATAATGACTCAACAAAAACAGGGATCTATGGAAAATGTAGTTTTCTAAAGTTTCCACAAAATGGCCATGGTTTGCAAACTCCGTATATATGTGTGCTGGCTTTTATAAAATGGAGAAAGAGATGGGGAAATATCTTGCATGTAAATGTCCATTATTACTACGGCCTGCAAGGACTATTAAAGAGAAACGGACGAGCAGTACCGGGGCATTACACATGTGCATTTTAAAGTTAAACATCTACAATGCACAGCACTCAGTTATAGTGGGCGGTGCTCGTAGAAGAGATATTTCAACCCTTATAATGCAAATAATGAAAGATCCACAGCACACACCAGCTTTGCGTTTCAAGTGAATTAGATATTACAATTTGTAGAAATACACAGTTCATACAATTCAAGCATTGGTTATCTTTGGTAAAGGGGAACTTTCAACAGTATACAGTACTTCAGCTTGCAGTGCTCCAAATTAGAGAAACATGATGGCTTTAGCCTTTCCTTTAAAAATTCTTCATCTTTATTGCAATCCGTTTAAAACATAACGATACAGAGTATGGAGGTTGCAGATACAGTACCCATATGAAGGCCTGCACGACGTGTTTCGAATTTAATCATTGTGCTAAATTTTGATTGATTGATTTTGCACAATGATTAAGACTGTTTAAAGTCGAAACGCGTCATGCAGGCCTTCATATGGGTACTGTATCTACAACCTCCATACTCTGTATCGTTATGTTTTAACGAATTGCAATAAAGATGAAGAATGTTTAAAGGAAAGGCTAAAGCCATCATGTTTCTCTAATTTGGAGCACTGCAAGTTGGAGTACACTGTTGAAACTTCACTGCTGCTGCTTTCCCAAGAAGGAATTGATTGGGGATCTCCATGCTGTGCAACCCAAAGGTACTCTAGATTCTCATTATATAAGTAAGCTAACAACTTTTTTTGTGTGTTATTATATGTAAAGGATCCCGGAAGGTCAGGTGATCATGAATTGATGTTGTGAAGTTTTGGTCACTTGACAACCTTAGTCATACAGATCAAGTTAAGGGATCAGAGACAAAAATGGAATTGTAATGGGCACACTGAAGGTAAAGTGATATGGTGACAGCAGATTATGAATATACAGTGGTGTGAAAAAGTGTTTGCCCCCTTCCTGATTTCTGAATCTTTTGGATGCTTGTCACTCTTAAATGTTTCAGATAGACAAATTGGTAATGTGTCCAGCGTCATAAAAGCCAACAAATTTTATTTAAAGTCCGATACACAGTTACATGGATCCAACAAATGTTATAATTCCAACGCGTTTCAGGCCTCGGCGTTCTAAAATTTGTTGGATCTATGTAACTGTGTATCGGACTTTAAATAAAATTTGCTGGCTTTTACGACACTGGACACATTACCAATTTGTCTATCTACCATTAAGATTGCGGTCCTCGCAAGTCCATGCGTCCTCACATTTTGGAGAGCCAGTATGTTTTTCTTCTTTTGATCTAAATGTTTCAGATCACCAAACAAATTTAAATATTAGACAAGCATAACACAAGTAAACACAAAATGCAGTTTTTAATTGAAGCTCTTTATTATTAATGGAACAGGTAATTGCCCCATAAACCTAAAAACAGGTTGGGCCACCCTTAGCAGCAACAACTGTAATCAAGCATTTGCAATAACTACCAATGAGTATTTTACAACGCTTTGAAGGAATTTTGGCCCACTCTTTTTTGCAGGATTGTCGTAATTCACCCACATTGGAGGGTTTATGAGCATGACCTTTTTTAAGGTCATGTCATAGCATTTAATTTGGATTAAGGTCAGGACTTTAACTAAGCCTCTCCAAAGTCTTAATTTGTGAAAGGGTGCTTTCACATGGAGCATTTTCCGTGCGTTTTTTGGTGCGTTTTAAACGCATCAAAAACACGCACCAAAAACACACAAAAAACGCTCCGTTTGAAAGCACCCTAAGTCTTTCAGAGGTGGACTTGCTGGTGTGTTTTGGATTATTGTTCTGCTTCATAACCCAAGGGCACTTCAGATTTAGGTCACGAATAGATGGCCTGACATTTTTCTTCAGGATTTGTTCATAGACAGTAAAATTCATGGGTCCATTTATCACAGCAAATCTTCCAGGATTTGAAGCAGCAAAACAGCCCCAGATCATCACACTATCCCCTGCATGTGTTACTGTTTTTACGATGTTCCTTTTCTGAAATGCTGTGTTGCTTCTACACCAAATGCAATGGGACTTACACTTTCCAAAAAGTTAAACTTTTGTCTCATCAGTGCTTGGAATCTGCTCCCAAAAGTCTTGGGGATCAACAAGATGTTTTCTAGCGAAACTGAGCTGAGGCTTTATGTTCTTTCTGCTCAGCAGTTGTTTTCCTCTTGGAGCTCTGCCATGCAGACCATTTTTGCACAGTCTCTTTCTTATGGTGGAGTCATGAATACTGACCTCAACTGAGACATGTGAGGCCTACAGTTCTTTGGATATTGTTGTGGGGCGTTTTGTGACCTCTTGGATGAGTCGTTGCTGGACCCTTGGGTAATATTGGATGGCCGACCACTCCTGGGTAGATTCACCACAGTTCAATGTTTTCTCCATTTGTGGATAAAGGATCTCACTGTGGTTCTCTTGAGTCCCAAAACTTTAACGATGCCTTTATAACCTTTTCCAGACTGATAGATCTCAATTACTTTGTTTCTCATTTGTTCCTGAATTTCTTAGGATCTCCCCATAATGTCGAGCTTCTGAGGATATTTTGGTCTACTTCACTTTGCCAGGCAGACCCTATTTAAGTGCTTCATTGGTTGGGAACAGGTGTGGTAGTAATCAGGCCTGGGTGAGGCTAGATAATTAATTACTTTTTCCCTTAATAATAAAGACCTTTATTTAAAAACTGCATTTTGTGTTAAGTTTGTCTAATATTTAAATTTGTTTGGTGATCTAAAACATTTAATTGTGACAAGCATTCAAATAATTAAGAAATCAGGAAGGGGGCAAATACTTTTTCACACCACTGTAATTATAAAGGGTAGTAGAGGATAAAGCATGTGGCGTGAAGCGCTCAGAGGCTTAAACAGCACAAGGTATGCTTGCAGAGAGGTATTTGCACAGTGGCAGGAGCAAAACAGTCCTTCTGTTTCTCACTGTCTGTCTTGCCAGGTTACCACAGTGACCATGTCACCTCCTGAGGACATCGTTGAATTTAAAAGGATATTCCCATTTCATTTATTAGCTGTAAACATGTAGGCACAGGTTAAAAGAGACTATTATGAAATACATTGCTGTTCTGATTTTTCATGCCTTCAGAGTTAGAGCAGTTCTTATTTCCGGCTTGTGTACACAAGCCTCCCTAGGTTACCGACCACTTTTCTCTGCTCAAACAGACTCTTATAAAGTCCTGGCTGGGATGGTGACATCATTCCTTGCTGTTTCTTATCAGCAGCACAGGAACTTGTTTTTATTTTTAATGACAAACTTTAACTCTTTAAAGCTCTGTAGCCTCCTGCCCTGTTATTTTGTCCCCTCCAATGCCCCTGAAAAGGACTCTGCTAGGAATAGCAGAAATGCCAATCACTGTTGTAGAATCACCTACACCTAGAACTGGAAGTGTAAGTCTGAAGCTGGCTGTGAAGAGCAGGCTCTGTGAAACAGCATAGTGAGAACACTCCTTTAGGTTATTTCTTCTGCCACTGGTTTAGTTTTGACCTTGGTTCTAGTGTATCCCCCTTGCTCTGTTGTTCTAGTTAATTTTGACATTGGATAGGTCTTGACTATGTTTTGGATTCTCCTCTTATTTTCTCTATTCAGTCCATCTCAGCAACTGCTGCAGTCTGGCTTCGGCGACTGTTCTGGGAAGATGTTTGATTTAACAGTGTAACTAATGGGGTCTTAGTTTAATGTTCTGAGTCAGAAGACTAATTTTAAGGTAAATGTAGGTAATTCTTTAGATTTTTGCCATGGACTATGATAAATGGTGATGCCCAGATAACAACATGCTTTGGACAGTAGGGCCTCAGTAGAAAGAGAGTGACTGGCTTTCCACTCTAAGGCTATGTTCACACAGGTTAACTGCAGGGCGTAATTACGTCCCGCAGTTACGCCGTGTGGCCGGGGGCGGGGGGGGAGCGGGGGGCCGGCACCTCGCCGGCCCTTAGACAGTCACTGCTAGCGGCGCGTATACGCCGCTAGAAAGTGACATGTGAATTATATCCTCCCTCGGCGTATTCGCCAAGCAGAGAGAGGAGACGTAATCCATAGTTCTCTATGAGAACTGTGAATTACCGTAATGAATGGGCCGTTTTCAGCCCGTAATTTGCGCACTTCGGCACGTAATTACGGACCGAAATACGGCCCATTTTAAGCCGTGTGAACATAGCCTAAGGCTAAGTTCACACGGCTAATTGTAGGGCGTACAGTACGCCCCGCAATTACGCCGGGTGTCCGGGAGCTCGCGCCGACCCCATAGACTGACATGACTAAATGACATGTCACTTATCTCCCTGCACGGCGTATTGTACGCCCGGGGAGAGGAGGCATAATCCATAGTTATCTATGAGAACTGTGGATTACATTAATGACTGGGGCACATTTCGCTCGTATTTGAGCGCAGTACGCTGCAAAATACGTGGCAAAATGCGCACCAATCATAGCCGTGTGAACATAGCCTTACAAACAAAGTGAGCCTGAAAAGGTACATAGAGAAACAGGGATTAGCACTATTGAATGGTTGGGAAAATGTAATGAGCTGCCTAATCTGAGCAGTTTACTGGCTGGAAATCTCCTTTATATAGAATGCAGACAATAAATATAGGCAACGTCTTATTTTCTGTAGCTTGTGATAATTAATTACAGTTGAATGACTCATAATTCTATTTCACGTTTTACATTAAACTGCTCTTAAATCAATTATAGGCAACAATATTACCTTACCAACAACAAGAAAGAACATGGATATGATTGAGCGTTCTACACAGTTCATTAACCAGAGGCTACGATATTGCCTAGGAACTCATTTATTGACGTTTAAAGTGAACCTTTATAGTTTCACGTCAATAATGACCTGGATTTCCACTTTTTAAGCTCAATTAATTACAGCTTCACTACTGTAAATGAGACCCATAGCTATAGTCATTGTGAGGCCATTATTTTCTCGAAACATTCTTGTTAATGCTGCTTGAAATGCAAATATACGCTTGACAGAATAATGCTTGTGATTTATAGTTCATGATTAAGATGGCAACTATGCAGGGGCCTCCAAACTTAAGGTAACCTGCCTGGTCACTAGAAATACAGTAATGAAGTTGATTTAATATGTTTATTATTTATCGTGGTGGTCAGCTCAATCGTAGCACAAACCCAATGTCCTTGGCTTCCATTTTTAAAGGTTTGGCCTTTATTTAGCCGCAAATTAAACAGGAAAAAACAAAACAAAATACGTGGCTTAACTTCAGCCCACAACAAAAGGTACATAGTCCATGTGGAAAAACTCACAGTCTCTTGACCAAGAATGTTTCTTGGTTCTTTTCTCACTCCGATCAGAGGAATGTGGCAAATTGCAGGCTGTATGCTAGAGCAGGTCTTTCTACCTCCCACACAGTCTGCAACATGTCAGAAAAGGGTCGCTGCCAGACTGTTTTAATGCACATTACTTGTGTCTCTGGTGCGTCCAATTGTATGAACCTAATTCTGGCATGTGATATGCTTTGCAGAGCATAGTATAGCGGATCTTAGTTGCATAACTTAGGCGCATTCAAATGTGTTGTGCCGGCGCAAACTGTGCCTAGTTTTGGTGTACGACTGTTCATACATGTATAGAACAGGGCTGTAATAGTTTTTTGGTGCAAAATACAGCAAAAAGGCGCAGCCCAAATCTGACATGACACCCAGTCAGACAACCTTCTGACTGGGAACCACAACCTCCTGACTTAAATAGACCAGGCAAAAGATGATCTGGAGCAGTCATCCCACCAAGCTCTTAGGCTGCTCCAGTACAAAAAATGGCCTGGATCGACTGCTTGCCTGCAGCCATGCTACCTGCACCAACAAAGTCAGTAAACTAACGTTACTGACGAAACACCACCCCATCCTTACCCCACTCCATGCAAGATCTCAATTCATGGGATAAGGATGAGTCAGAGAGAGATCAGGAATCAGCCAAGAACTACACAGGAGGCCCTTTTCAATGACATGAATAGAGCTGGGACCACAGTCTCAAAGATTATCATTAGTAACACACTACACCATCATGGATTAAAATTCTGCTTAAGTATGCCCATTTGAAGTTCATCAGTAACCATCTGGATGATCCAGAGGAGGCATGGGAGAAAGTCATGTGGTCAGATGAGACCAAAATAGAACTTTTTGGTATCAACTCCACTCGATGTGTTTGGAAGAAGGATGAGTACAGCCCCAAGAACACCGTCCCAATCATGAGGCATGGAGGTGGAAACATCATACTTTGGGGGTGCTTTTTTCAAGGGAACAGGACGACTGCACCGCACTGAAGGGAGGATGGATGGGGCCATGTATCGTGAGATTTTGTCCAACAACTTCTTTCCCTCAGTAAAAGCACTGAAGATGGGTTGTGTGTGGGTCTTCCTGCATGACAATGACCAGAAACAGTCTAAAAACAGAATTGGGTCAGAAAAAATAGCAAAAAGGTACACGCTGGTGTGGCAGCAAAAAGCAATGCAAATAAAATAAAATATCAGCAGCAATCTACAAGCAATAAAAAAACAATAAGGGGAACATAGAAAATTTTTGGAAAAGAATTTTTTTTAATTTTAAATGAAAAAATTTTAATTCTTTTTACTTTTTTGGAAAAAAAAAGAAAACCCAATTGACCAAAGAAATTAACAATAATAAAATAAAAATTTTAATCTTTTTTAAAAAAAGGGGGAAAAATTCTACAAACCGGGAAATTTAAAAACCCTTATTGGGCAAATTTAAAAAAAAGGGGAGCCTCAAATTTAAAAACAAATTTTGGTTTGGTGTGAAGGGTGGAGAAAAACCCGCAAACACAATCAATATTACCCACACACAAGTATAAAAACAGTAAAAGGGAACATTTTTTTTGGAAAAAACACCACTTTTTAATACAAATTTAAGTTTTTTAAAAGAATTTTTAATAAATTTCACAAAGTTTAAAAAATAGAAATAGCAACTCCCCTTATTAAAGGCAAATAAAAAAATTCATTTTTGGGGGCCCCAAAAGGGGAAAACAAAACCAAAAAAAAAATTAAAGTAAAAGGGGGCAAAACATAACAATCATTTACAAAAAAATTGTAAATTAATAACCTTGACCAAATTTTTAAAATGGGGGACCAAGATAATTCCAAATTTTGGGGAGCCCCCACAAAAAATGAGGGGAATTTTGACAATTGCTTGGCCCACATCCCCCATTCATATTTCCACCAAAAAAAGCTATAAAAATTTTTTTTCATGACATAAGCCCTTGGGAAGCAACAACCCCTTTCACTTAAACCCCAAAAGGGTTTAAAAAAAATTTTAAACCCACCATAAAACCCCCTTTAAAAAAAAAACCCAAACCCAAATTTTAAAAAAGGGCCCAAAAAAAAAAACAAAACATTATTCCCGGGTCTTTCCCAAAGCGACACAAACCGCCCCCCCCCCAAAAATTTAAAAATCCAAAAAGGCAAATTTTTTAACCACATTATTTAATTGGACTTTGAATATCCCCCGGCCAGCATACCCCAAAAACCTGATGACCCCAGTTTTAAATCCCGGGAAAAAAGTTTTCCCCAAACCATTTATTTACTTGAATAAGGGCCGGGACGCGGGGCCCCCCAAATGCGACCCCCCGTTTAAAGTGGAAAAAGGTTCTTTAAACCACCTTTTTTTTTCCCTAATTATTCCCTGCCGGGGGTTTCCCCCCTGCATCCCCCCATTAAAAATGTCCCGAAAAAATTCAAACATTTTTTTTCCCTTTGGGACATTGATTTTTTCCCCCTCCCAGCAGGAAAATTTAAAAAACCCCACATTTAAAAAGGGGAAAAAAGTTTTTTTCCCCCTTTTAGTTTACTGGTTGCTTCATTCCGGGAAAGCAGGGAAAATCTCCCCCCAAAAAAAATTTGGGAAAAAGGTCTTTAACCCCTTTTGTTTTCAACTCTTGACATCCTGTTGGAAAAGCTACCCCCAAAATATACCCCCAAAATTTAAAAGGGGAAAAAGGGGGGGCCCAAAAAAAACCACCTTTGACAGGGACATTTTCCCGCCCCGGGGACCTTGTAAAGATCCCCCCCAAATTGGTTTCATTAAATACTTTTCCCCTTTTCCCACCCATGCCCTTTTTTTTTGGGTTTTTTTCATTTTAAAAAGGGGGGGAAAATTTTTCTTTTTCTTTTGGAACCCATTTCGAAAAACCTACATTGGCAATTTTTTAACCCCCCTTTAATTTCAATTTTTTTTAAAGATTTTGAAAAAATTTTTAAAAAACCAAAAAAATTTTTTTTAAAAAAATAAAAAAAGTTTTTTTTTTTTTTTAATTTTTAAATTTTTTCTAAAAAGGATTAATTTTTTTAAAAAATTCAAAAACAACATTTTAAATTTAAAATGCCCCCACCCTTTTTTTCAAAGCCCCATATTGACCCCCGAAATTTGAAAACAAATTTTTTTAAAAACCACATTTTTTTTTTAAAAAAAGGAAAATCATTATACCCTTTTTCCCAAAAAACCCCCCCAAAAATTAAAACTGCCCCTTTACCCTTTTTAAAATTTAAAAAAAATTCTGAAAAAAATTTTTTTAAAAAGGGCCCCTTAGAAGCCATTTCCAAACCCCCCAAAAATTAAAAGCATGCCCAAAAAATTTGGACTTGAAAAAAATTTTGAAAACAAAAAATTTTTTTTTAAAGGAATATGCTGATTTTCAAAGCAAAACCCCCCAAAAAATTTCAACCCTTAAGCCTTTTTTAAATTGGGGAAAAAAGCTTTTAAAACAATTTTTTTAAAGGACCAAATTTCTGATTTAAAAACCATGACCAAAAAAAAAAAAAAAAAAAAAAAAAAAAAAAAAAAAAAAAAAAAAAAACAAAAAAAAAAAAAAAAAAAAAAAAAAAAAAAAAAAAAAAAAAAAAAAAAAAAAAAAAAAAAAAAAAAAAAAAAAAAAAAAAAAAAAAAAAACAAAAAAAAAAAAAAACAAAAAAAAAAAAAAAAAAAAAAAAAAAAAAAAAAAAAAAAAAAAAAAAAAACCAAAAACCACAAAAAAAAAAAAAAAAAAAAAACCCCCCAAACAAAAAAAAAACAAAAAAAAAAAAAAAAAAAAAAAAAAAAAAAAAAAAAACACCCAAACAAAAAGACCCCCCAAAAAAAAAAAAAAAAAAAAAACAAAAAAAAAAAAAAAAAAAAAAAAAAAAAAAAAGAAAAAAAAAAAAAAAAAAAAAAAAAAAAAAAATAACACCTAAAACCAAAAAGAAAAAAAAAAAAAAAACAAAACCAAAAAAAAAAAAAAAAAATTAGCGAGGGAAAAAAATAAAAAAAATAAATGTAATAAAAATAAAATAAAAAAAAACCAAAAAAAAAAAAAACAAAAGAAAAAAAAAAAAAAATTAAACTTTGGGAAAAAAAAAAAAAGGGAAAAAAAAATATTTTTTAAAAAAACTTTTTCAAAATTTTTCAAAAAGAAAGGCCGGAAAAAAATCGGGGATGAAATTTAAAATCAAAAAGGCCAAATTTCTGTAAAGAAAGACCCTTTATCGGGGGAAACCGGTTTGGGGCCTTAAGGATCCTCCGTTGTGAATCCCTCAATATGACCGGTGTTTGGGAGGACCACCCTGGGGGTTAGGGCCCCGGCCTTGCCGGAACCCCAAATTTTGGGCCAAACCCCCCCAAAAAAAAGGGGTTACCGAGTATCGTGACCATATTTTTAACTCTTTGGGTTGGTGTGCTTTGGGGGTTTTGGGGGTAAAAAAGGGGGGGAGGGCCCCCAAATTCCCGCCACCCCCTCCCCGGGGCCCCCAAGGGCACTTGGCACTCTACTGTGTCGCCTTTTGACCCCGGAATTTGGGGAATGTAAAGCAGAGAACGATGTTCAGTTGATCAATCAAAAGGGTCCCTTTCCTGCATTTTATCTCTATTTGGGTGGGTAAGGAAAGGTTTAGTTTTTTTTTGTACCGGGGGGGTCCTGAGGGGGCCACCCAGTAATGTTGTTCATTTTATGGCCTTAATGCGAGGATCATATGGAGAAAAGGGGCATCCAAGCACTCAATAGAGAGGAGCCTTGTTTCCCAAGCCTCTGGGTCGAGGGGGATAGCAAACGATTTCCCCATCTTCCTCCCCCCCTCAAACGCGCCAACTTTTTTCCAAGGCAGGGACGTCGGTAACGCGGTGTCTAGGAATACCTCCTTTCCCCCTCCTCCGCTGCCTCCGGCACAGCTTAACACAGCCCGACTTGCCTCAGTATACCCTGAGAGTGATGCGCCACCTTTTCACTAGTCTGGACCCCGAACCACTGCCTAAAGAAAACCGAGGGAAAATTTTGAAAAAAGTCGGGCCTTTGGATTTGACGGAAGAAAGGGTCCGGTTTCCCCATCTTGTCCCCGCTCCCTCCTCCCGTGGGGGGACCTGTTTTTTTTAAGGTCCCAAAGATCGTTCCCAAACTAAGATCACCACAATGCCATGCTGCAAGGCATTGTCCCCCACTGACCATTTTGGTGGCTTCTTCAAAACTGCCAAAGGGTGGTGCAAACCTTTCACCTCCTCCACTCTCGGGGGCTCAACACCCCCGAGGTCCGCACCGCTGCTTTAGGCCATGTATACTTGTACTGCGTAATGGCATTGCGCTGCGCCAAATCGCTGGAGATGGGAGGGTGAATTCCCCGCGTGTTGCCACTCAACAATGAGGGGGTTGACGGGGAGGCCGAGCTGGGCGCTGCAACGCACCAGACGGCGAAACAGGGTGCGAAAAGGGGGTAAGTGCGAAATTTGAATTTTGGCCTTCAGAGGGGAGTCCCGACCCGGGTACTCTTTTTGAAATTTCTGGACGACAAGGTTCATGACATGTCCAGCAAGAGATGTGCCCACCTACGATCTTAAGGGGTTTGGCCCGCAATTTTTGCCCGTATCGCAAACCCCACCTTGCCTGGCACAAGGTTTTTTGGCACCCAGCCAGCGTCGGTTCCTTGCGGAGAGCCGTCCACAGCTCCTGACCTGTGTGTGGCGGTCTCCAAGACAGATTAATTTCAACCGGCCTGGTTTTTCTGGGCACGGAGCCACCGAGGACCTTGGGGGGAAAAAACCCCGCACCACCCTGCGGTTTTTTTAACAGCGTCGCCGAGCCCGAGGCCACCGCACCCCCAGAGACATCCACCCCCTCACCCCGGAGTGTCCCCAAGGATAGGGCCTTTGGCCGTGCTTACTAGTCCATGTGTCGGTGTTTAGATGGACTTTTTTCCCGGGCCCCAGATGCGACAACGCGCTTTAAATTTTAGATGACACGTGGGTGGCCAGGGCAGGGCGGCTTTTTTTTGGGAAAGAAATGCCTGCTCGGCATCTGGTATTGGGGGAGGCAAGGGCCATGACGTGGGGAACCCTCTGTGTCCACCAGACGGGAAAGGGAACATTTCCAAGGCCAAAACCCGGCAATGCCGACATTCAGGCTTTTTGGGTTTGGATGGGTTTTTGGGGTTAAAATGTTCTTTTGCTCCCCAAACCCGAAAGACAGAAGGCTGGGGGCTAGACGGGCCCCTGTACGGGATGCAGGTCGTAAATGGCGGAAGGAGAAGGGGTAGGGGGCCCCTGGGGGTCTGATGGTACTCGGGCACGGTGGAGGTGAAAACGGGGGTGATCCCTGATCATGACTCTGAAAATGGGGACTGAGGAACCTTGGTGGTGGCGGAGGAGGGGGGGGGCGGAGACAGAGGGGGCAGTGGGGTTTGGGGGCCCGGCGTCAGTCCCGGCCTTTTTTGTCCAAGTGTTTTTCCCCCCATTCAAAATCATGCATTCGCTGCATGTGACTAACTGTTGGTGGTGGTTAACCACCTAAGGTATTTCGTTACTTATGGTTACGCAAGGGGATATGACATGCTGGGCGAAACAAGGGTTGGTCAAAGAAGGCCCCGGCTTGAAGGGCCTGGACCTTTTTTACGGCGATAAGCGAGGGCGGGGTTTGAGCTTACCGTGGCTGGCGGAATCATATCGCGGATTCTGCGACCGCCCTCTCCCTTTTTGAGGCGGGGACCCCCTACGGGCAAACCCCCGTTTCCTCCTCTCCAGTGATAAGCGCCGAAAGCAAAATTCTTAAAAAAACCACGTTTGGATCTGCAATGGGCGTCATACAAAAACAGGGACTTCGTCGTCCTGACATTCGCATCCAGGAGTGCGGGCAAAGCAAGAGGACTGCAGGCGTTTCCGACCGCCCGGGATTTTTGCCGATTGACCGGTTCCTTCTCCTCCTCTGATGGCATCGTAACTGGGCGTCAGAGCAGGAAAACATCCCTTTTTGGGTCTTGATCTTTTAAATGCCCCTTTTGACCCCAACCGCATTTTTGTCCAAAAGATTTCAAAAATGGATTACCACGTGGGGGTACACGGGTTTACATTTGGGCTCTTCAGTTTGTTGGGATGCTGGTATGCTGATGACGAATTGGGGCCGTGATGGGAGGACGAGGAGGTAAACTGCTGGATGCAGGTTCATTTAAACCCCTGAAGGGCAGATTGGCACCGTGTTTAATTTTGAATTACAGGGGGCCCTGACCCAGTGAGGACAGGTCGCGGGCCTGCAACTGCGATCCGCGGCTGCTGTTTTCGCCCGCACTGGAAAGGAGCACCTTTTCTCTACCTCTACCCCCGTCCTACCCCCTGAATTTTGCTCCATTTAGAAATATAAAAATTTTTTAGAAGGGATGAAGAGTTTTTGGGAAAATTCTTATTAAAAAAACGGCAAACAAGCTATTCTCAAATCCCCCAAATCAAAAAAAAATTGCTGGGGTTCAAAATAACGCAAAGGGAGACAAAACAAAGCGGCCGCGCCAAAATGAAAAAAACTGTATCTGAAATGTATTCGGATAAAACAAGGTATTTTTGGCAAATTTTTCAATTCACCTGTGGTGACTATCAAATTGCTGATTCAAATTTAAGTGCAAGCTGCCCCAAAGAACAAAGCTGTATGCGCCAAAGTGAAAAACAGTAATTGTTATGATTTGATAATACAAGATAATTTTGGACCTTTTCAATTCAAATGGGTGACATAAAATTGCTGTATTCAGATTTAAGGCAAGCTGCCTTAAATTTAACAAGCTGTAGTGCGCCAAAGTCAAAAAACAGCATCTGTTAGTATTCATAAAAAACAAGATATTTTTGGCACCTTTCAATTCAAACCCGTGGTGATATAAAATTGCTGGATAAAAATTTTAATGAAGGGGTAATCAACAAAGGGGAAATGGCAAAATTGAAAATTAACACCTACTGAAAAAGTATAGATAAAAAAGCGGAGTTTTCACCTAACAAAGAACTTCAGTTACTGGAAAAGATGTTATCCTATAAGTTCGGTGCCAATATCCAGGAAAAAATTTCAATAGAAAAAAATGTTAATAATAAAGCTATTGATGCAAAATCACACTAAGTCTTGGTAACTTTATCCAGATCTTTTTAAGAGCTGTCTGTGTTCGCCCGCGGGGGCCCCCCCCCTCCCCTCCCCCCTGCTTTACACGGTAGTGCTCCTTTTTAAAAATTTTTTACCTAACTATATAAAATCTTCCAAACTTAATCTAACTAAATTTGTAAAGGGTCACAGCTAATAGTAGATTTTTCTCTGTGAAGAAATATAATAATTTGCGAGCTGTTTGGACACAAGCAGGCGCACGTCCTTCTGCTTAGACCGAGAGCATGAGGCAAAAAAAGGAAAAGCTGTTCTATGTAAAACAAGGTCATGTGATTTTTCCCACCAAACGCAACCTAACACCCGTCAGACGTCGCACAACACTCACCCTGCTCTATTCTGTAAGCGATTCGCTTGGGACCAAAATGACGGGAAGCGCCGTTTTTTATGTAGGTAGATAATTTGGGGGGTTTAACTGTTTTTAGAAAAATTTTGCAGCAATTCTTTTACTTGTCCTTTTGAAACCCCCGTTTTAGACATGTTTTTTTTTTTTGCTTTTCAACTGACCTAAAGTGATTATATAACTGATGGCTGATCCTGCTGAAAGTGAAGGAGACTGAAACATTTTGGCATCATAGGAATGGCAAATAACAGCAACATAAGTCAGTCTATCAACTGATCTGCCATAAATCCTTACAAATAAATCTTAACGGAGGACACATAATGGAGGATTCTGCTCACACTAAAATCACAGAAACGCGCCCATACTTACTGCACAATGGCAGCACTCTCTATGGTACTGTGGTTTCTGTTTTTTATTCCTATGTGCAGTTACGTATTAAGCAATTGCTCCCCTCATGGAAAGTTGTGTGTCATTGTTTATCAGTATTCTGCACCTGTGCGGCTTCTCCCATGTAGCACTAAAGCTTGTATTGTATCCTACTGGGAATAGATTTTTGTCCTTCTATTGTGGAGTTAGTATGGCCGTGCTTCTGTGATTTTAAGCAAATACTGTCCATTTTTCTGTGATTTCTCTGTTCACACTAATAACACAGCTTCTGTTTTTTTAACAGCATTCAAGATAAACATGATAGATCAGTTGTGATCTCTAATGATCTATAGGCTCTGTTTTTACTCAATGGCCTCAATGGCCAAAGCCTTCAATTTTTTTTTCTATTGGTTTCTGTGTTTCACTATTTTCGCTGGCAAAAGCACTACTCTTACTACTATAGACATTAGCACCCAGGCTGAAGCCTGGAGGATCCCAATATAAGTCAATAGTATCCTTCAGGATCATTTTAAATATGTATCTGTTGTATAAGTCAAGTGATAAAAAGAGCCTTCTAAGGAATCCATTAGGATTCCTTCTTGTATCTAATTGTATTTGTTGTATAGTGCTGCATTTTACACTATTCTAATCTTCAAAAAGTAATAGAAACCTATCCAATAAAAGTGAGAACAACCTTAGGAATACAGGATGACATTTACTCAGGACCCAGAGCTTTTAAAGCTTAAAACGCGCATTAGTCATTAGTCACAACCCTCAAAACTTACCACGAAACCGACTCGTTCCAACAACTATGCTGCATTTTACACTATTCCAATCTTCAGAAAACAATAGAAACTTGTTTGAAAACAAAAATCCAAGTGAGAACAACGCCTTAGGAATACAGGACAATATTTACTCAGGACCCACAGCTTTTAGACTGGTGGAAGAAATATTTTACTGATTCTTTATGGATTTATGTTACATAGTTTTGCCCTTAACTGAGCCTTCCAAAAGTTTAAAATAGTTGTTCATGTGCTGTAATGTTTAAAAGTTTTTTGTTTTTTTTTATTTTATCCCCTAACAACTAATGACCATGTTAAACTTTTGGAAGACCCACTTAAAGGGGTTGTCTCACTACAAGGATTGTTTTTTATGTTAAAGATCTTGCAAAAACAAGTCACTTTGCAATATATGTCCATTAACAGTGTCATGCTCCCCGGTGGGTACTCCTTTGGTGGGACAGTGAATACCTTATACCAAAGGAGTACCCACTGGGGAGCATACTAGCAGTGATACGGTGGTCAGGCACACCAGCCTAATGTGAAGATTATGATCCTCTTATCAGGTATTATGTACTCAGTCCATGTTTTACATCTGAAGTATGGTAACTAGTGGTTTGGCATTTCTCTTTCTTTAACCCCATTGATAAGTCCCTGAGATTGGGATGAAACGCTGCGTCTGGGGATTCATGTGCTGACCCATGGGGATTCATATGCTGGATTAGGTGTTATAGTACATTTACCCTCTTTTGGCAGTGATCGGCTAGCGATATCTACTTTAATATCCTTATGTAGATATATTTGTGACATCATTTATTGGTGTATAGACTTGTACCTATTCTCATACCTATTCTCTTGTCTATTACTTTTTTTGCCTATTTTAGGGTGGAGGAATTGACCAAAATCCTCCATTGTTATAGATTTAGGGCTTTTTGTTAGGGACAACTAGTACCCTTTATTGCAGGGTCGCCCTTATCGGGGCGGGTTCTCTGTATTAGGTAGATAATAGGTATTATGGTAGGGACTTGATAGGTTTAAGCTCCTTTGATCGTCATTTTTGCTTATTGTCCCATAGTATTTATTTACCCATTTAGGTGTTTTACACTGTGGATTTTTGAAATAGTTTTTTCTTTTAGAGATATTGATTAAAAGTTATATTTTAAAGGGAATTGTTCTTATTGGATATTATTTTTGATTATATTCCTATTTCTTCATCACTGGGGAGGTTTTGGATCTATTATATTATAGTGTAAAATGCAGCATAGTTGTTGGAACGAGTGGGTTTCGTGGTAAGTTTTGAGGGTTGTGACTAATGACTAATGCACGTTTTAAAGGGGTTTTGCCACGATCTCAACTCATACCTCCTGCATCCAGCTCTTCAGCTCTGTGTGCTCAGAAGGGGGTGTGTGATTTGTTTGAATGCCTATCATGTGCCCCAGCAAGATGACATCACCAGGCCTTTCCTCTCTCTAGTCAAAGAAAGGTCTGTTTATTTACAGAGGTACAAGTAGCTATACTGTAGCTTAGAGGCAATGCTTTTTACCTCCCAACACAAGGGTCCTAGGTTCAAATCCCTGCAGGAACCAAACCTGTGGATTTTTTTCTCTTTATCCATGCACAGACCTCATTGAGGTTTCTTTTTTAATTTATTTGCATGGTTTGACTAATTAATAAGTAGTACAGAGAACAGGAGCAGAATGACAACACCTGGGATTTGAACACTCAGTAGCTGCCTGAGAGAAGAGGTTATGTCTGGGCATGTGCGACCAGGACTGAGGAGCTAATCAGCCCAGGTCGTATCCCCTGGAGACGAGCAGTAAACAATGGCTCACTAAAAGGGCAGCTAAAACAAAAACGGTCCAGAATTTTAAATAACAATGAATGGTGAAAATGTTTATTATTTAATTTGCAAGCTTCCCACATCAATTTTACTTCGTGGCAAAACCCCTTTAAGCTTTTGAAACACCTTTTTAATTTAGCACTCAGAGTTGCTGTTGTGACTGTACCCAATGGACTATTATAAACTCAAAAGTGGTTATATGAAAACAGGGCAAAGGTAAGGTGGTACAGTTTCCTAAAATAATCAGTTTGTTACTGTAGGTAAAAATTAAAATTCCATTGTCAATATAATTTTGCTTATTCTGACTTTACAATTTAGATCCTTTTTTTCAATCACCATATATTCCTTTCACTCTTCATTTTAGAAACCTTGCTATTACATTGACATATTGTAATGTAAAGTATGTGAGAGAAGCTGCAACAACAATAAAGACGCAATTTAATTGTAGAATCATAATGACACATTGAAAAGTATAATGACTATAACTGAGCCAGAAATAGTCTGAATAGTCCCAGTGTGAATGTTTAACCCTCAGTATTAAATGCTTAGTATCAGCATGTGGTCTTTACTTCATATATTTATAGCACATACATAGGATGCATACATGCCCACCTCTCCATTTGTAGCAGCCATGGTACAAAGAAGGAGGAAGGTTCCCAGAGGTGACTTTAAGAATACCTAGACAACTAAATAAAATAAAAATGGACCTGTGCAACAAAATAGAACAATTGTAATAAACAAACACAGATACCAATCCTACTAGTCGGTTTATTAATATCTGATCATATGTAAGGTATGAATCACTTATGATTTCTAAATAATTTCCTCTTCGAAGGATGTATGCACGCAATATTGTAAGAAAACCAGGATCTGAAAACGCACTCTAAAATTATTGTATGAAGAAGTATCTCTAATAGGTTATTATTATCAGAATTGCTCTCCTTACCTATAGGAGCAGTTAGAAATTAAGCGTTAGATTGCATTTAGGGCTTGTCCCCACGGCAAAGGTTTTCAGTTGGTTTTACAGACAGTTTTCGCATTTGAAAAACCGTCTGTAACGTGACTCTCAACTCTTTACATTGATTTAAATAGAAAATCCGTGCCGCAGTCCACATTGCATGGATTTTCCTCCAGACGGTCCATTACACCGCCAGCAGTCTGAAAAACTTAGAACATGCTCATTCTTCGGCCCAGTTTTCAGGCAGAACATGAACATGTGGGTGTGAAGGGGGGACGGCTTGAATCCGCAAACCACAGAGACAAAAGCCGTCTCCCTACGTACCAAAAACACAAAAAATATCCAAATGGTATTTGGTTTTTGCCATGGGAACGCATCCTTATGGTCACATCGTTAGAAGGGGTGAAGGGGGCATATACACTAAACCAAAAATAAAACATTATACCACAAGTGGTGTCTGCCAACTTTGAGATTTTTTTTAAATTTAATTATTCAAACAAAGCAGAAATATATCAGCTGAGAATGTTGATCCGAAATCTGAAATGGAGTCAATACACATTTCGGATCCTTATTTTTCCCAAACGTCAACAACCAGCCATTATAAATTGATTTTAGATAACACTCACACATCGTACTGTAAAATACAATGAATTGTTCACTGCTTTTATGGACGTATCCACAAAGTAATACATTCAGCAGACTCCATTCTAATATGAAGCAGAGGCAAATTGATCTGTGTCACTTATGTCCAATCTATTCATTAGAACCCTATTAACCACCCAGGATTTCATGACAATACAGGTTGCCATAGTAGAAATGCTGACCGATCGACATTCTTAAGAACCTATTTTCTTCAAGGACTTGTAAACACAGACCTAATTATTTAGGCTTAGCTAAAATATTATATGAATCTGCAGAATCAGCACTTAGGTATGTAAAACAGCATTATAGACTTCCTGGCATTAAGAGCAAAGGAAATAGACATAAAGGCCTTATTAAAAGATAAAAATGGCTACAAATGACAATAATCTTTATTCTACATAACATAAGCATGATGCATATGGTATATTCCAATACAGTATTCCAAGAATAGAAAACACAATAATATCTTCAATATATTTAGTCTATTCCAGGCATGAACATTGTTATTATAGCTACAGGAGACACAATGCAGGCACATGTCGTAGAGTCTAACTAACAAGATTAGTGTTTGTCTTATTCGTCTCTAATATACTTACTTCAGAGACAACTACATTTCAAATTATGCAGTTATAAAAATGACGTCTGCTGAAAGTTAAAAGGTTCCCCACTTTGGACAATCCTTGCAATTACACCACAGGGGAAATGATACATGATACAGTTAATTATGCAATAGGTTTTCCCTGCAATAAGTAGAAGCACAAGGACCTTCAGAGAGAGAGAAGCAATATATGGCTGCTGTACATTCCAGTTAATCATGACGAGAGTCCTCAGTGGGTAATTCTCTTTTTAAACCAGAATTTCTCAATATTATTTGAAAATTATATTATAAGGTTATTTGAAAATTGTGATTCTAAACCAGAAACCCATTTAATGTATTTCCCTATAATAATTTTCATTAAAGAATTATTGGGAATTATACATGGACTTATGCAGTGAGTTATGTTTATTAGGATGTTCTCACTAGGCTGTTTCACAGCCAGCTTCAGGCTCTAGTTTCCTGTTCTGGCTGTGGGTGGTTCTAAGCACTGACTGGTATACCAACTTTTCTATTCCTAAGTGAGTCTGTTAGAGGGAAATGGGTAATGGAGGGGTTTTAAAAGCAGGGCAGAGAACTACAGAGAGGTAAACCTAAATTGTTAAACCTTGTCACTAAGATGCATAAACTAATTCCTGTGATGCTGATAAGATACAGCATGGAGTGTTGTCACCATCCCATCCAGGGCTCTAGATCAGGGGGAGGTGGTCTGTAACCTAGAGAAGCTTTTATACACAAGTGGGAGATAAGAACTCAGAACGGAAGAAAAATCAGAACAGCAATGTATTTGATTTGGTCTTTATCGACCTTTGTCTGCATGTTTAAAGCTAATCAGAGTGCAGAGAATACCATATTAAGTTTCTAATAACTGCAATACCTTTTAGTGGTATTTTTTGCTATATTATACTATTTCATACCACTGTTTTTTTTAGCATAAATGCTGTGCTCTTGCCACAAAATTTATGTTCAAACATTTCTTTACTCTTTTAAAAAGGTGAATCATCTTCTATTGTTTAAACAAGGTGCTACAAGGAGGAGAAGGGTGATCCATAGCAAATGTGAAATTGAAGTTTACTCCTTATAACAAGTTATTGCTACCACATACATACCACCGAATACAAGAGGTCCCAGCACTTGTTTGCTTCCCTTGAAGAACATGGGGAGGAAGACTAGTCCATTCTTCCTTTTTTTTTTACATTGCGGTAGCTGTGGAGTTGGAATCCTGCTTATGTTTACAACAAAAACAAGAGTAGACTAACCGGGACATGAAAAAATTCTCCATGGACCCAATAGCAGCCTTTTATATAGAACTATTCAATAAAATCCATGTCACATCTTGTATGGGGTCCAAATGAGTCCAAATTTTATTAAATAAGACTAGTTAATGACACGGGATTTTCATATTGCAGATAAGCAAATAAGTTATTATATGGCAATAATCGAGTAGTCCAGATAAGGTTAGGACAAATTGGCCAGTGATTAGGCATGTAACAAACTTTAGCTCTTGCATACTAGAAAAATCATATAACATCATATATCATATATACAGTACATATACACTCACCGGCCACTTTATTAGGTACACCATGCTAGTAACGGGTTCGACCCCCTTTTGCCTTCAGAACTGCCTCAATTCTTCGTGGCACCGATTCCACAAGGTGTTGCAACGATGCTCAATTGGTACCAAGGGGCCCAAAGAGTGCCAAGAAAATATTCCCCACACCATGACACCAACCACCACCAGCCTGAACCGTTGATACAAGGCAGGATGGATCCATGCTTTCATGTTGTTGACGCCAAATTCTGACCCTACCATCCGAATGTCGCAGCAGAAATCGAGACTCATCAACCAGGCAACGTTTTTCCAATCTTCTACTGTCCAATTTCGATGAGCTTGGGCAAATTGGAGCCTCAGTTTCCTGTTCTTAGCTGAAAGGAGTGGCACCCGGTGTGGTCTTCTGCTGCTGTAGCCCATCTGCCTCAAAGTTCGCCGTACTGTGCGTTCAGAGATGCTCTTCTGCCTACCTTGGATGTAACGGGTGGCTATTTGAGTCACTGTTGCCTTTCTATCAGCTCGAACCAGTCTGCCCATTCTCCTTTGACCTCTGGCATCAACAAGGCATTTCCGCCCACAGGATGCCGCTCATGGATGTTTTTTCTTTTTCGGACCATTCTCTGTAAACCCTAGAGATGGTTGTGCGTGAAAATCCCCGGAGATCAGCAGTTTCTGAAATACTCAAACCAGCCCTTCTGGCACCAACAACCATGCCACGTTCAAAGGCACTCAAATCACCTTTCTTCCCCATACTGATGCTCGGTTTGAACTGCAGGAGATTGTCTTGACCATGTCTACATGCCTAAATGCACTGAGTTGCCGCCATGTGATTGGCTGATTAGAAATTAAGTGTTAACGAGCAGTTGGACAGGTGTACCTAATAAAGTGGCCGGTGAGTGTATACTAAAATCATATATACTAGAAACAATATATATTTTGTAAGTAAATATGTAGACATGATTATATTGCTTTTATGTATTATTAGGATAATTACACTGACTAATAAGCTGACAACTTACAAATCAAGAGTCTAGAATGTATACCCCTTATTTAAGTTCATGGCAAAAGAAACAGTGCAGTGTGTTATAACTGGTAAGTTAGCAGTAAACATTTTGATATGAACCCTTTTACCCGTATTGAGTCTTAGAAAGAAAATTCTTCCTCAACTCTCAAATTTAACCAGACTATGTGGTCACGTGTAAACTTTGAAAATAAACTATTGTCTTCATTCGCCAGATTTAGAAAGTGATGAGATAAGTAACATGGCCTCTAGGGGGACATCAAGTAAGTTAAATTTATTATGTAAAATACCTAAAAATGCCAACTATATCAGCTACTGAGAGTTTCACAAGATACACCAGTCTTAGCAAATACGGGCTATACCATGTAATTTCTAAGAATAATTTGGGAGATTTGTGCATGTTATGGGAAGTCCTAACAAAGCCCAAGCTTTCGTTTTGCAGTAACGGTACTCTTTTATCTGTAGAGGATGTTATTAATTTATACTATAACTACATCTGTACTAAAAAAAAGCAGTGCTTATATATATATAATATGAAAGAAGAGGCGACAATATTATGTAGATGTGTAAATATTTGCTGAAAGAGTTCTAAGGCTATGTTCACACAGCTAATTGCAGGGCGTACAGTACGCCCCACAATTAAAACGAATGTTCAGGAGCTCGCGCGTTCTCCCGCAATGGGAGGGGGGCCGCAGCCCGCCGGCCCCATAGTCTGCCATTTAGCGCCGTGAATAAATGACATGTCGCTTCTCTCCCCGCTCGCACAATACGCCGAGCGTAATCCATAGTTCTCTATGAGAACTGTGGATTACCGTAATGACTGGGGCGCATTTCGCTTGTATTAGGCTATGTTCACATGGCAATTATTGGAACGTATCTCGCCCCATATTTCGCACTGTGCTGCTCTCAATAATTACGGTAATCTACAGTTCTCCTAGAGAACTATGGATTACGCCTCCTCTCCCGGCTCGCACAATACGGCGAGCGGGGAGAGAAGTGACATGTCAATTATTCACTGCGTATACGCGAGGTGAATAATGGATGTCTATGGGCCTGGCAGGCTTCCGGCCCCCCGCCCCCGCTCCCGAGCACACGGCGTAATTGCGGGAGAAAAACGTCTCGCAATTATTGCCGTGTGAACATAGCCGTAGAGTGCAGTACGCTATCAATACGCGGCGAAATGTGCCCCAATTTAAGCCATGTGAACATAGCCTAACTCTTCTTTATTCAGTATTTTTGGTTTTATTATTATGGTTTGTCAATAATTGAATCTTTAAATGAAACATATACAGAAAGTCCAAAATGACCTTTTGTATGCAATGATATGGAAATGAAATCATGCACAAATGATTCCCAGTATATATCTCCCCTGGTGAAATTCAGATGCTGATGTTCACTTTTATAGGAACTTTAAAATGTCATCAAAGGAGAAACCTGGAAAGACAATAACTAATGACATAACCACCCCCAGTCAGTTCAGTGTATCCATACTCCTACAACTATCTATGCTATTGCTATGGTTGAGGACAAGGCAGATTTAGATATACTACAGGAAAGCCAATTAACCACTAACATGATAAGCAGAGTATTTCCTGTAAGGCTTATTTTAAATGCTGTTTTTGGACTCTGTCTTCAGTACACAGAATATATCATCCCAGTGACATCAATTATGTGGAAATTGGATGAAGAACATTCTGTGGACAATAAAACCTGGAGATTATACTATTACCGAAACATCTGTATCAGCATTGTTAGATTATGTACTTGGGGGTCATTGAGAGGACATGTAATTTACAATATACACATTCCCTGCAGAAATCTAGGTATTTTAATGAATATAAGATGAAAAATTATTTGGCCATAATGTAAAAATATCAATTATAGTCCAGGAAATTTAAATTAGGTTTATTAAATTGTGATCACTTGGGGTTTGGCTACTGGGTTCTTCATTGAACGGTAGAATAAGAGGATCCTTTGCTTTTATTTTTGGTGGCAACTCCATTAAAGGTGTGTAGTATAAATTAAAAACTAGGCTACTGGTGCATAATAAAATTTAAAAATATACACACCTTCCTCTGCTCCTGTGTTTTAGCATTGGCTCTCCCTGGTCAACTGCAGCCGCTAAGTGGCAGAAATGGTCATGTGCCACTTCCTTTCATCACTATTCAGAAGTGAACAGCTCCGAATTGTGATGTAAGCAGAGCTTGGAATTTTATATAGATTTTAGAGCAGTCACATGTATTCTGCTTTAAATTCTACCTGTAAACCTTGACCAATTATTTTTGGGAGTCTAAAGTGTTTATATGGTGCAGAAAAAAAGATGTGATGTCACTTTGCTGTTCTCTCCATGCAGAGTCTGCACAGAAAACCATTTTAGGTAGCCAGGATGGGGGCCATCCCTACTGAATGAGGCTAATTTGTGTCCAAAGCCAGAACAAAAACTGTCCTCATGCAAATCCACAGCAGATTTATCTGTTATTGCTTGATTTCCGCATTTTTTATTCAGTTGAATAATTTGTCGTGTTTTTGACCTATATAGTAATAGTAATAACATATTATGGAGAAATTCTATATTATCTGCTTTACCTTTCTTCAAACAGAACTTGGGTTCATAGTTTACTGTGAAGATTTTATTCACCAATCCAGCATATTCAACAATCTCTGTATGTTATTACACTTTGTTTAAACATTATGGGCCACATGTATGAAAACTGTCTAGGTCTAAGACTTTCTTTGTTGCCCATAACAACTAATAAGAGCTCTCCTTTCATTTCATATACTGCTCTGAAAAAATATAAGGGAGCTCTGATTAGTTGCTATGGACAACAAAGAAAGTCTTAGACCAAGACCGTTTTCATACATGTCCCCCTATGAGCTTGAAGAACATTTGCTTTACACGTTTACAACAAAGCATTATAAAGTTGGAAAGAAAGTCATACAGCTCCTCTCAGTCAGCAAAAATGAAGACTGAACCACTGATGTAAAAAACAGAACTTTACAAGTTCAAATGTAAATGCAAACTCATAAAAGAATTTTTATGATTGTATACTGGACATTGCATCTTGTTACTTTCAGCTCATCATGCTTTGTGTTTTCTACAAAAATTGATTTTGCCTATGCCTTCTATTATGTCTAAAGCAAGAAAGCTAGCTTCAGTATGGTTGGTTGTGCTTAGAATTGAAAGTTAAAGGAATTGTCTCATTACAAGCTTTCGGCCTATCTCTGTGCCTGGCAGTTGAATTCAGGGGCGTGCTTCTTGTATGCCTCTTCTCCTCCCTCTTCCCCCCTCCCCTCAGCACACAGACAGCTCTCCTCCATAACTTCTATACAGCAGGGGGGAGAAGGGGGGAGGGGGGTCGAGGGGGTTTGCTGCCAGAGTTAACCCTGTGTGTGCCTGCCTAGGTCTGCTGCAGGCTCCTGGATCAGCTGTATTGTTAGCTCCACGGAGACATAGAGAGAGGGCTGATCTATGAGTGTGGAGAGGTCTGTGAAGCTGTGTATGCTAATAGCAGAGCAGAGGAGATGCATGTGTTCCTATACCCCCTGCTTAGCATACAAATCTGCACATCTCCAGCAACAAACAGGCCCTAACAGAACAGACACAGGGCAGCTGTGAAGTGTTACTATACTCAGGATGTGTCACTAGTACAGCAGAGCATGAAGCGTTCACATGCCCCCCTGATCTGTATAGTATTAGAATAGTCACAGCTCCACAGACACATCATGATTATAGTAACACACAGGGTCACTGCTGTCACATCTATCTGTGTAGAGAGCAGGAGGAAGCAGGCACACACAGTGTTAATCCAGGCAGCACAGACACAGAAGCCAGAGCCTTCCCCCTCCCTCCAGAAGCATTCTGTTCAGGAGGGGCTCTCTGCTCAGACCTGTATTCAGAAGGTGATGAGTCATACAGACCTGACAGCCAGTGAGATAAGGATCAACAGGTCTGCTGTTATAGAGATATTAGAAGCTGATGTACTACTACTAACAGGGCTAACTCAAAATCAGTAGGACATTTGTAATGAACATATATTGCAAAGCTGCTTGTTTTTTTAAAGATCTATTAATTAAAACCCAATCATTGTACCGAGACAACCCCTTTAAGCTCAATTTGTAGAAGAATCTATGTGTTTTCTATTTGTTGCTCATGAAAGTGCCAAATGACTTTGCCAGCATGAATGTTTTAAGGCACCAAGAGTTTTTCTCTCCCACTTCTTTATTGTCTAACTATTTATAGTGAAATCCTTAAAGAAGCTCAGAACATATATACTCTAGTCTCTACAAATCTGATATTTGTTTTTATAGTTAAGATCTTTAGGCATACTATTTATTTTCTAAAAAAACTAGGTTCAGCAGGAATGATTGAAATGTTCTGCTGGCCAAATGACCAAAATGTGTGCAACTTTATTCCTACAGAGTTGCATACATATGTCTAACACCTACTGAGTATTGTTTTATGGCTATAGTCAACAATGATTTTCAATACAGTTTAATCAAAGGTTTACCAACACGTATCCACATTTAAGCCAAAAAACTACCAAAAGGACATGGCATGGAAGAAAAATATACATGCTATCAAGACAAACTATTTGCTGCTGAATAACTTTGTGTTTGATGTAAATTCACAGCTATTTGCTATGTAGACCTGACAGGATGGCACAAGGCTCCTCTCTGGTCTAAAAGGTTAATGTTTTTCTCAGTAGAAAGATAAGATCAGAGAGTGAGACTCAAGCTCTGTTCTGCTAATAAGACACAGCAGGGAATGATGTTACCAGCCTGCCCACTGCTAGAGCTAAGATAGGTAACAAGCAGTAGATACAAACTGCTCTAACCCTCAAATGAAGCAAAATTGAAACAGCAGTTTAATGTGTTTATAATTTATATTTACCTTTATCTACATGTTTATAGGTAGTCAGTGAGTTGGGAATACCCTTTTATTCATTTATTATGTAGTAGACAGAGGAGTGATTTTGCATCTAAATATATGTATGCACTGTTTCTTTCTTTAATTTTTTTAGTCATTAAAAAAATTCAATTTCATATATAAGATCAAGTTAAAGAGTGAAATAACTGAATTTATGACATTATATTGGGTCATAATTTATAGGATACATATACGTAGTTAGAATACATAATGTCTGCAAAATTCAGATATGTTTCTATGTACTTGGAGTTAAATAGTGCAGCTTTATTAATCCTTTTACTATTCATATCATACTTATCTCTTCATCTTTGATTTACTTTGATTTAAAAATGAGCTTTAATTAATCTGAGCTAACATTGTGGCAGAACCTGCAATTACTTCTAGATTGCTATGTAAATATGTAGATTGTGAAACATTTCATTACAATGTTTCCAATGACAATGGAGTGCAGCAAGGTGTGAAAGTATGTAATGCACTACAGTAAAAGGTATGTTTTGTCAATGTTCATACATGCAGTCAGAAGATGGGGCTATAGTCTGCCTGCACAGTACCTTCTAACTGCACCTTTAATAGTGGAACCTATCACAGTGTTAAACTGGATTACTGCATGTGAACATCCTGGACCATTTATCACTTACAGTATGTATATGGTAAGATTGAAATCTGTATATGTTGAAACCATCAAAAGCTGGCCAAACATATTAAACTTTAGCCAAAACAGCCAAATTAAGTAGTATTGTTAATAAACTAATGTGTATGGATGACTTCCTGCTATATATATACACACACATATACATATATATATACTGTATTATACACTGTATATATATATACACTGTGTGTATATATTTATATATATATATATAAATACACATATATATACATACTGTATATATATATATATATATATAAATTTTTATTATATTATATATATATATATATATGTAGTAATTTTGTCCCCTTTATGCAAACAACAATTTTCTGTCCAGAGCTCGAGGTGATGCCTGTACTGCAAAACTGTTTTATAGGAAACTCTGTGATCAGTTAAAGGGGTTGTCTCACTACATCGATTCAGCTTACCTCAGTCCTGTTTTCTCAGTTTAATTTTTTAATTCAAGGGCGTGTTTACTACTTCTACTGGCCTGTTGTAGAAGCCAGGTCTATAGCTATATGTAGAAAATCCACGGCACTCCTTACGTACAGTTTTGCACAGAATTTATTGACTCACACAATAGTTGCACATAATTAGTCATCAGCTCTCCATTTATGAATAGTAGATACAATAGTAGAATAGAAATGCTCACATAATAGTCCGACGTTTCGCCTAAATAGGCCTTCCTCAGGGACAAAAGCAGACAGGCAGGAACCATATGGAAGAGGAGAGCGGCTATTCATACTATTCATAAATGGAGAACTGAGGACTAATTATGTGCAACTATTGTGTGAATCAATAAATTCTGTGCAAAACTGTACATAAGGAGTGCCGTGGATTTTCTACATAAAGGACTACAGCCGTAGGCCTTTCCACAGAGCAGCCGCAGCCTAAATTTTGGTGTGTGGCACCATTCTCTTTTGATTTCAGGTCTATAGCTATAGCGACCAACACTGGAAGCCTATCAGGAGAGATCAAACAGGTCTGTTACTATAGCGACCTGAGGAGCTGATGCAGCCGATACAAGAGGGGATATCTAGGAATAGGTAGGATACTGTTAATGGACATATATTGCAAAGTGACTTTCTTTTGCAAGATCTTTAACATAAAAAGCAATCCTTGTAGTGAGACAACCCCTTTAAGTCATCAGGTCCACTACAACAATTCTGCATTACGCCAGGGGAAACCATGATGAAGGGCCTAACATGTGGGAAGTGGATCTTAGCCTTATCACTATGAAGTAGATCTGGAGCAGCACTTAAACTTGTTTTCTACATCATCCAGCTTACATAAATTATTGAGTCAAAGTGTTCAACATTACATCACTACATTTTATTATGTCTTTCTTACAAATACAATTTTTTGTGATATGAAAAGCATTACTGAAGGTGAAGGTGAAGGTGAAGCTCCCGGTTACCTATGAATACCCAATAGTTCTTCAAAATGCTTTGTGGTATCTTTTGCTCACTGAGATGTATATCACCTCTATCCCTAATGTATCCATGTCTATGAGATTGAGCACAGCATATTTGAAAAAAAAATGGATCCCCTTAGATAAATTTGTTTCAATCATTCATTTTAAATTCTGAAATTCAAATCTGATCATTTCACATTGATCTTCTGTCAATATTTGATATCTTAGCCCATGACCACAGCAAGGTGCACAATAGTATCCATTGAAATGTCACCATCTCATATAAGCCTATTTTTCTTACAGACTGGGTCTAAAACATTAGTCCAAGAAGATGCTCAAGGGACTACAGAATCTAATCAGTCCAACAACGCAGACGCTTCACATCATGTTTTCACTTTCTCCTGGCTTAATACCTTACCTGAATAGCTGACTGACTGTGGGAAACCTTCATTTGTCTACAGCACCAGCATGAACACCCACTTAAGTGTAAAGTCAGGAAAACCTCCTTCTGTGAATGTTATCAGTTATCACAGTTGTATTTATCATCAGCACACTAATTGTTTCTTCCTCTACTCTCTTTTATCCAGCATAGACTTCCAAACATCTACCTATTACTTCCTATCATTTAAAGCAGTATACAATAGAAACCTAACAGACTCACATTGGGGTCCAAACACTACTTTGGTAATTCCACCCATGCTGCTTTGTACTCCCTCAATATCAGCTGAGTAGTGTATGTATGTATGTGCCAGTGTGTATTAAGTGCTGTTTAACCCACTTGAATCAATTATTTTTTCACTACTTGAAATGACTAAAGTATATTCAAGTGTGCAGGTACCTTAAGGGGTTAACTTCCAATAAGCACAGAGATCCCTTAGTGACTGCTGTTTCTTTTAATGGATAATGACTGAAAATATGTTTTGATGTGTAACTCATGTTTTATTTAAGCTTAAAAAGGTCTGTGAAACTCCAGCTATTGTCCTGCATACTTGACAGATGATGCTGGGATTTGTAGATTAATTGATACGTGATGATTTAAGGTGAACCCCCCATTTAAATAAAAGAGCAATTAAAACACAGGATTATCCAGGTGATCTAAAGATCATATATCATGTCTCATTGCTGAAAGTGTCACTCACTCAACACATTGATAACTGAGCTACCATGATGTAGTAGTTGTACTTTTAGCCAATGCATAGTGATAACTGCTCTGCTACATGTGTATGTGTGTGTATATATGTGCTACATGTGTATGCGTGTATATATATATATGTATATATACACACACGCATACACATATATACACATATATATATACAAACATCTCCATTATCACAAGTCACATTTTTGCAACTCTTCAGATCCATTCAAATCTATGTTATCAATAAGCAATGCATCTGAAAATTGCTTGATTCTGATAACTCATTGCACTGCTTCATAAAAGTATATAGGAAATGTATTAATTTCTCTAAAGTAAATACAATATTTAAGTCAATGAATTAATTTAAGAACTAGAAAATCAATACTCTATGCAAGACTATCACTTCTCTTGGATTTTCTGCTACTGTTTTTCTTTGGCTTACACCAGTGTCCTATTTTGGATCTCATTCCTTTTTTATCAGACCCAGTTTCCTCTAGTTACTGTAATCTTCCTCAGTCAGGACCAGTCCTCTGTCTACTTACTACATCTCCTTCCCCAAATAAATTAAGATGGACAGAAGAAGCTTTGCAGATTTTATTAAAAATATAGATATTAAACATTATGTTTACACACCAATGTTGTGCGAGCTCTGAAAAGATGTTTTTTATTATGGAAATGTGTACAATAAACTTTTGATGCAAAATAAATTACAGCAAATTATTTTTGTTTGTTTTTTTTTACTTCCCAGAGGAAACCCAACAGGTCCGATAGATGTTTGTTTACCTAGTGCAGACTGTGAAGCCCATACCCAATCTGGTATTTCCTAAGGATTTTCATATATTACAAAAGTAACCCTCAAATAAAAATAAATTACAAATTACATCTGTTGCCCGGTGCATGCTGATAAACAGATCTAGGCTCTCACCTGGGGACTAGCAGCAGAGCATTGCTTTGTCTTGCTGGCCCCACAGGCACCCAAGGGGTTATGGAGTGCATCCTCTATGTCTGAAGCTATAGAAAAATAAACACATGGTATCAGGGCAGCACAATGGTACATCATACTGTATAGTTTGTGCTAGATGCAGGAAACTCTTTGTCAGGTGACAGTGGGTTACTTCCCAATAATGTCCATCAGTTTCCTGTTGCTGTGGGCTTGCTGGGCTATCTGCTCAGCTCTGGCCATTTCCAAAACCTCCCGGAGAAGATGGAAAGTGAGATCCAGGGATATGGGAGGCTCCTCTGCTCGTTTGCCTCTTTCTGTAGGTTCCTCTTGAGCACTGTATGGGGTATCTGCTCCTTCTAGGATGCCAGCTCTCAGCCCCTGCTGCTGCCCACCCCACTGCTGAGGTTGTAACTGCTGCAAAGCCCTGACAAAGTTACTGGAGGAAGGGTCAGGGAGGCGGCTTGCTCCTACTAAAGAACTTGGGGGATATTTGTGCAGGTTCCCCAGGCGGAGGAAATATTCTTCTCCCATACGAAGTAAAAAGGGCTGGTACTCAGACAGGGGAGGCGGGAGAGCCCCGGCAGAAGAGGCTGGAGGTTTGCTGAAGGCTCTGCACTCCTTGCAGGGAAGGAGGGCGACCAAGAGGATCCCCGTACACACCAAGACCTGGAACTTCATGTTACCCCGATACGGAATCTGTAACGGAAAAGACCTGCAGGGGAGACCTGGAACAAGAGGGGGAGTGAGGAAGGATGAGTAAGAAAGTAAGAACATACAGAAAAAGGAGAAGGAAGGAAGGGGGAAGAGGGGGACAAGACACAGACAATATTGGTGGAGTGTTCTCATAGGAGCTGTCCAAGGTGCTGAATCCCTCACCCCTCAGCACTGACACTAGAACTAGTCAACTTGCTATACATAACAATACTTGCAACAATTGTTTCCCCTTACTATCTTCATACCCACGCTAACTTTTGCCTTAATCCACTGGTTTAGAAATAAAATAGTATTCGCATTAAACTCCACTAGTAACTGATCCTAAACTATATAAACTGCCATTAATCCAGTGCTATATTCTGGTATAGATCTGCATCACTGTATTAAACCTCATATTAATATTACAGCATGATGTGATCAGGTCACCAATTAACTTCACTAGTAACTGATCCCCCAACTATATAAACTGCCATAAATCCAGAGCTATATTCTGGTATAGATCAGTATCACTGCACTAAGCATAGATTTAAAATTACAGCATATCTATCAGGTCACCAATGTGATACATCAGGCTCAGGGGTACAAAATCATCCGATTACAGGGATAATGAGACACCGAAGGGTCAAATGTGAAGCAGCTATACCACTTAGTAGTGTAGAAAACATGATACTAGGGGCAATGTGTAGATGTCGGATTAAATGAGAGGGAGCAATGTAAAAAATCGATTTTCAAACCATCAGGTAATCTATGCTGATCAGCAATGATTGCATCTAATGCCTGGATATTCCTGCGCTGAAGCTGATATCTGTACAATGTCAGATAAATACTCCTCCACTCTCACTGCACCTACAGACACCTAAAGAATATCAGCATCTAAAGTGAGTGCTGCAGAAAGTTGAACTTACTCGCTCACTGAGGGTCCTGTTGTGGATGGACAGTATCACAGCATGGAAGGAAGGTAGGAGTTGTCTATGTCCCTCTGTGCAGCTATGGTCCTTCTCTCTTCCTATGAGGACATATCTGGAGGTTGGGAGCGGAATTCCTTACAATAAGAAGCCTTGATGCCGGATTTTATAGCTCAGAGCTTCTTCCACAATCACGCAGCTCTTGCCTAATAAGCTGACGCTCTCTTGACAACTATTGCGTGCTGATCCTCTACTGAATAAATAATGGCTCCTTGGAGCAATGGGCAGAGTTCTGCGATCACAACAATGAATCTCACATCCAATTATCTTCCCAGATATTTATCGCCTCTTTGGTGACGTCAGTGACACCTGGAGTGGAAGCGAAATTCACAAGTCTCCCATTGACAAAAAAACTTGAATGAAATTTTCCAAGTGTGCTCAGCTGCAGCAGCAAGTTACCCTCCACCGGCGCAGGTCAAAGGGGGCGCTCTACTGGCTAGCCCACCTCCTCTATATAGTGACCATAGCAGGACATGGGGGTGAAATTCTAGATGGTAAATGCTCAAGGTAAACGCTAGGTAATAAATATTTATATAGAGATATTTATTACCTAAACATATTTTATGTTTGTGTAATATATAATATATTTATATTATATATATATATATATATATATATATATATATATATATATATATATATATATAAACACACAGATATGTATAGCCTTCAGCTCACCTATTCTATGATAAGGGCAGTGTAATCAAATCCACTGAGCAACTCTGCACCAGCACAGATCTTACTTCTGTCATCACCAAGTCAGTCCTATTAGTAATAATAGACAGTCCATGGCAGCTACAACTCCAGATCATAAACAGTATGTGTTATATATGATTATACATATATATATTTTATATATGTATATATATATATATATATACACGTTTTATATATAGATATATATATGTGTGTGTGTATATATATATATATATATTGTGTGTGTGTATATATATATATATATATATATACACACACAATATATACACACACATATATATATTTATATATATATATACACACAATATATATACACACATATTTTTATAATTATATATAACATATACTGTATGTGATCCAGATCTGGAGTTGTAGCTGCTGTGGAGAGTCTATTATTACTAATAGGACTGATCTGGTGATGACAGAAGTAAGATCTGTGCTGGTACAGACATATCCTCCACAATGGCTCACCTATTTTATATGTTTTTCATGATAAGGACAGTAGAATAAAATTCTCTTGGGCTACCTTGCACTGGCCAAAATGATATCTCTGTCATCACCAATTCAGTCCTATCAGCATTGGACTCTTCACTGCAGCTATGACTCTAGAGCCAGTCCATGTAGAGGGCACATTGCAAATGCTAAAAAGTTACATGCATAATGTGAACTCTTCAAATACATCATAAAGTATAACTATGTATTATACAGAAGTAGACACTAGTGTTGAGCGATTTTTATCGACAAAGTTGAAATCGGCAAGGTTTTTATGGTGATCGAAATTTCCAGATCATGCGATAATTAAGGTTAAAATCTGTGCATCATCTATTAAGATCGCTCCTTTTTCGGCGCTTCCTGTAATTTTGGCGGCCAGCAAATCAGATTACAGAATAGAGCAGGGTGAGATGTGTATGCGACGTCATGACTGGGATGTGTATGTTTGCGATTGGCTGGAAAAAATCACATGACCTCGTTTACATAGAACAGCGTTTCCTGTTTCATCCTCAGTGTCTCTCAGCGTCTCATAGGGATAGGACCTGCGCTCTGCCTGTGACCAAACAGCTCAGCGAAATTAGTCTATTTTGCACAGAGAAACCTCTACTATTAGCTGTGATCCTTCCAATTTAGTTAGATTAGAGATTTGAAGATTTTATATAGTTAGCTAGAGAATTTTAAAGCAGCATCGACCGCTGTCAAGTCACGGCGGGGAGACCAGGGGGGGGGGGCCCCGCGGGCGAACACAGACTGCAGGTCTCTTTGTTAGCTGCAAAACTCCACTTTTATTATCAGTATACATTTCAGATAGGTGTTCAATTTTACCCATTACACCTGTGACTGTTGATATATCCACCTTGCACTTAAATTACAAACCAGCAATCTTGTAGTCAGCACAGGTTGTTTGTTGCCAAAAATACCGTGTATCGTACGAAAACATCATAGTTACGTGTTTTTTGACTTTTGCGCACCCAGCACTGTTCATTGACGCAGCATCTACGTAAATCTTAAAACAGCAATTCTATATTCACCACAGGTGAATTGAAAGGTGCACAAAATACAGTTTATTATATCAAAACATAACAGTTACCAGTTTTTTGACTTTTGCGCACCCAGCACTGTTCACTGACGCAGCATCTACGTAAATCATAAAATAGCAATTCTAAATTCACCACAGGTGATTTGAAAGGTGCAAAAAAATACCGTTTAATTATATCAAAACAAAACATTTACTTGTTTTTTTGATTTTTGGGCGCACCCAAGCACTTTTTCCTTTGACGAAAGCATCTACGTAAATTTTAAAAATTTAGCAATTCAATTTTCACCACAGGTAATTGAAAGGAGAAAAAAATACAGTTTTTTTTATATAAAAAACTAACAGTTGCTGTTTTTTGATTTTTTTGCGCACCACCCACTGTTTTTGATGCAGCATCAACGTAAATTTTAAAAACAGAAAATTCAAATATTCACCACAGGTGAATTGAAAGGTAAAAAAAAAACATTTTAAAATTATATCAAAACAAAACAGTTAGGGTTTTTTTTGACTTTTCACACCCAGCACTTTTCCCATTGACGCACCCTTTCTACTAAACCCTTAAAAAAGCAATTCTATTTCCCCCACATTAAATTTTTAAAGGTGCAAAAAATACAGTTTATTAAATCAAAACATAACATTTTACGTTTTTTTTTACTTTTGCGCACCCACACTGTTTCATTGCCCGCAGCACCCTACTTTAAATTTTAAAAAACAGAAATTTCTATATTCACCAAACAGGTTGAATTGAAAGGGGCAAAAAATACATTTTAATTATATCAAAAAAATAACATTTAAACTTTTTTTTTTGACTTTTTGGGGCCCCTCACAGGGTTTCATTGATGCACCCACCCAACGTAAATTTTTAAAACGGGCAATTCAAAAAATTCACCACAGGTGAATTGAAAGGTGCAAAAAAACATTTTTATTATATAAAAACCCATAACATTTACTTTTTTTTTTTGACTTTTGGGGCCACCCACCACTGTTTTTGACGCAGCACCCTCCCGTAAATTTTAAAACAAAATTTTCTATATTCACCACGGGTGAATTGAAAGGGGGCAAAAAATACCTTTTTAATTTCCAAAAAGAAAACAAATCCCAAATTTTTTTTGGACTTTTCCCCTTTCCAAATTTTTGGGTTTGAAAAGACACCTTGCATTTAAATTGAATCCAGCAATTTTTTTTTGATTAGGGGGAAATTTGAGAATGGGCCGGTGTTTTTGCCTTCTTTTAATAAGAGTTTTTTCCAAAACTTTTCCATACCTTCTCAAATTTTTATTTTTCCCGAACATGGAGCGAAATGCAGGGGGTAAGCAGCAAAGGGGGGTAGCACATGGAGGAAGAAAAAACGAGAAAAAAGGTGTTCCTTCCAGTGCGGCGACAAAAAACCCCATCCCAGGGGTTTTCGCATTTTGCAGGACCGCGGGCCTTTCATCGCGGGGTTCAGGGGCCCGTAAAACCTAAGTAACAACATCGTCCCCCCAATCTGCCCTTTCCCGGGTTAAAATAAAAACCCTGCATCTAGCAGCTTACCCCCCTCGTCCTCGCAGTCCCGGCCACAAAGGGGTCGTCACCCAGCACCCACAGAAACCCGCCCAAACCCAAGAAGCACCCAAAAAGTCAACTCTGGAAAACCCACCACGTGGAAAATTTCCATTGCCCTGAAGACCTGTTTTTGGTAACAAAATGCTTTTGGGGTCAAAGGGCAGTTAAAAATAAAAGGGGAAATGATTTAGTCTGCTCTGACCCCATTACTAAATCCATCAGAGGGGGGAAAAAATGAACCCCGGTCAATCGGCAAAAACCCCCCGGGGGGGTTTGGCAACGCCTTGCAGGGGGCCCCTTGTTTTGGGAAGCCCGCAGCTTCGGGGAAGCAGAAATCAGGACGCCCAAAGTCACCTGTTTTGATGATAAATTATGTTTATGACGACATTGCGGAACCTTTTGGGGTTTTTTCCCCAAAATTTTTGCTTGCGAGCGTTTAAATCAGGGGGACAGGGGGAAAAAGTTTGGGTAGTGCCCAATACGGGTCCCCCCAAAAAAAAGGGGGGGGGCTGGCCAGACCCCGCTGATATTTTCCGGGCCAGCCCAGGGTCAGGCGCAAACCCCCGCCCTCGTTTTAATCCCGGGTAAAAAAAGGTCCAGGACCTCTAAACCGGGGCCCTTTTCCTTTGAGCAAGCCTCTGAATCACCCACGATGCCCAAAATCCGGGCCTTTTTGCCGAAAACGCATAAAAAGAGGAAAAGAACCTTAAGTTTAACCACCCCCAACATGCCCTAGTCCCCTGAAAGCGAATGCATGATTTAAATGGAGGGAACATTTGGCCAAAAAAAAGGCCCAACCGGGGCCGAGCCTCCAACCACTACCACACCCTCTGTCCCCGCCCCCCTTTCCCTCCCTCCCCCAAACCACCAAGCTTCCTCACCCCCCATGTCCCCTTTTCAAGCATAAACGGGGATCAGCCTCCGTTTAAAGCCTCCCCCCGCCCGCCCGAGTACCACCAGAAACCCCCAGAGATCCATCCAAACTCCTTCCCCTTCCCCCGGGTTTGACGACCTCACGCCGTACAGCGGCCATCTACAGCCAGCCTTATGTCTTCCAGGTTTTGGGGAGCAAAGAAACATTTTAACCCAAAACCCCATCCCAAACCCAAAAAGTTTTTAAACGCCGGCATTCCCCCGGGTTTTTTGGGCCTTTTTAAAAGTCCCTTTTCCGTCGGGTTTGGACACAGGGGGGTTTTTTCCCCCACCCCAGGGGCCCTCGTTTTGCCCCCAAAAACCAATGCCAAGCGGGCATTTCTTTCCAGAAAAGCCGCCCCCTTTGGCCCTGGCCAGCCACGTTTTCAAAAAAATTTTCAACGCTTTTGCCCTGCACCCTGTTTTCCGGGAAAAAAGCCCAAATCTCCCCAAAACCAAAAGACACATGGCCCCTAAAACACGGCCAAGGCCGCTTATTCTCTGTAAACAGCTAAATGGGTGAGCTGGGGGATGTCTCTGGGGGTGAGGGTGGTTCACGGGCTGGGCGCCGTTTTCCCCTTCTTTCAAAACCGAGGGATGGTGCAGGGCCTTTCCCCCCCAAGGGTTCCTCTGGGGGCACACTTTGCCCGGGAGACCCCAGGCCGTTGTTAAAAAATTAATCTGCCTTGGAGACCCCACACACGGGTTCGGGAAAAGCTGTGGACGGTTTCTAACAACGAGCCAAAAGCCCCCTGGCGGGGGTGACAAAAACCCTTTTGGGGCCCAGGCAAGGGGGGTGTGCGAAAAACGGGCAAATCTGCTGGCCGCCCTTAAAAATGGGTAGGGCGGAGCACATCCCTTGCCTGGCACATGTCAGGGAACCCTTTTGTCTTTCCGGGAAAATTTCAAAAGAGCTACCCGGGCCCCTTATCCCTTTCGAAAAAGGGCCCTCGAGGTCTGATTTTCCCCACTTCCGCCGTTCGCAACCCTGCTTCGTCCCGCCGGGCGCTTTTGAAAGGCGCCCAGCCGGCCCCCCCCGTAAAACCGTCTAAATTTTTTAAAGTGGCAACATGCTGGAATTCCCACCCCCACATGTTTCCAGTTGGGGCACCCGGGCGCAATGCCATTACGAAAGTACGAAGTGCCCAGGGCCTGACAACCCAGGGGGTGCGGACCTGGGGGGGTTTTAACCCCCGAGATGGAGGCGGGGAAAAGAGCTCTGAAACCATCCTTGCCATTTTTGAAGAAGCCCCCAAAATGGCCAAGCGGACAATCCCCCTTGTCAGAAATTGAGCTTTTTTGGTGTTTCTTATTTTCGGGAACGATCTTGGGAAAACACTCGAAACAACGGGTTCCCCCCGCCACGAGGGAAAGGGGGAAAAACGGACACAAAATTGCGGAAAACGGGGGCCTTTTTCCTCCGTAAAATCCCCCGGGCCCCACGGGTTTCACAATTTCATCGGTCTTCATTGGGGCAGTGGTTGGGGGTCCAGACCCAAGTGAAAAGCGGGGGGAAAGCACCCTCAGGGGGGCCATAAATCCGGGCAAGTCGGGGCGTGTTTGAAGCTGTCCCGGGAGGCAGCGGGGGAGGAGTAGGGGGAAGGTATTCCTGACACCGATTTTTACCGATGTCCCTCCCTTTGGAAAGGGGTTTGGGGCGGCAAAATTTGAGGCGGGGGAAAAGGATAGGAAACATTTCCCTAGGGGCCCCTCCCCCAAAGGGGTTTGGGAAAATTTTAAAGGCTCCATCCCCTAAACTGAGTGTTTGGGAAATGCTCCTTTTTTCCTCCAACTTTAATCCCGCATTAAGGCCATCAAAATAAACAACATTTTACTGGGGGGGGCCCACCCTCCGGGTTTCCCCGGTAAAAACAAAAAATTCACATTTTCCCCTTCCACCCCCCCCAAAAATAAGATTTAAAATGCGGGAAATTTGGGGGACCTTGCTGATTGATAAACGGGAGACATCTTTTGGGTCGCTTCACTTTCCCCAAATTTTCACGGGGGAACAACATCAGCGACGTGACAGAAATTGGGGAGTGCCAAGTAGGGGGTAGCGGCACAGCAAGGTGGAGAACCTAATGGGTGACCTCGGGAAATTTTTTGGGTTTTCCCAAACCTCCCCCCAACCCTTTGCAAGGGGGGCACACACCCAAAACACACAGAAAATCAGTTTTAAAATCATGGTGCACGACTATCTGCGCCCAACCCAACCCCCCGATGTTTTTTGCTTTTGGGGGTTTCCGGGACCCAATAACTTCGGGAAATCCAAAATGGAAAAAAGGAATGGCCCAACTGGTTTCGTAACGCCAAAGGGTGGTTGTCCGGCCCAGCAGCCAGCGTCATATCTGAGGGGGGGGGCCCCCTTTCACACAGCTGGGGGAGTCTTTAACATACAAAGCTTTACCCGGGCCCCTTTCCACAGATAATTTTTGGATCGTTTGATTTTCATCAAGATGAATTCAGGCAGGGATTTCTGATGATGTTTTTTGGCCCCCCAAAATTGCCAAAGGTCACCGATTATTCCCAGTCTATTCACTTTCCCTTTTCAAACAGAAAGGGCCTCTTGAAAACTTTTTTTTAAAAATGATCATTTTTTTAACTGAATTTTTTTAATTTCCTTTTTCCCCCAACATTTTCTTTTTGCTGGTTTTTGGGCGGGGAGGAAACTGTAAAAAAAAAACCAGCAAGGTTTTCATGACAACACCGTTTTTCCATTTATTTCACTTTATCTTAAGAAGTTTTCGTATTGTCAAATGGTTTTGGGGTCATTTGCTTTGAGAAAACAGCAATAATCAGGGTTTTTTTGGGAACAGAAATGGGGTTTCAAAAAGGGGCATTTTTTCCTTCCCCCCCCAAAATTTTTTAAATAGGGGCGAGAATCATATTTAAAATTTTTTGGGGGTCATGTACCCGTGAGAAACACAATAATCAGGGTTTCCTTTGTAACGAAATGGGCTTTTTAAGTTGGCAATTCTCCCCCTCACAATTTTTTAACAGTGGCTGAGAAAATTTTTTTTATAAATTGTTTGGGTCATGCTGTTTTTAAAATTTCAGAAATACTACGGGTCCTTTAAAAAAAAAAAAGGGTTTTTCAAACAGAACTTTTTGGTTCTTCACAATTGCCCCAAAGGGGCTCAAGGGTCATGTTTTTAATTTTTTGGGGGGGAAATTTTGCTGTAAACACAGCTTACTACAGGTCCAAATTCAAAAAAATGTTGTTTCTAACAGAAAAAATTTTTTCCCTTCAAAATTTGGGAAAAAAAGGGCCCAGGGTTCATGTTTTAAAATTTTTTGGGGGCTTTTGTTGCTGGACTGCACTAAAACAAACAGGTCCAATTCAAAAAATTTTTGTTTCTAACAAAAATTTGTTCTTTCCAATTGCCCAAAGGGGGCCAAAAGGGGTTTTGATGGTGTTTGTAAAGAAACGGGAATAGGTAGGACACTTTTTAATGGACACATTTTCCAAATGCTTTTTTTTTTTTTTGGCAAGATCTTTAACATAGCTATCAATCCCTGAATTGAGAAAACCCCCATTCAATACAATGAAAAAAAAAAAACAAGAAAAGGGGGTTTTCCATCCTATTTTAAAAATGTTTTTTTTAAAATTTAAAAAGTACAAAAAACTTGAAATGTAAAAAATTTAGCGGGTTAAAAAAAATTCCTCTGAATTGTACAAGGGGGGTTTTAGGGGGAAAACTTAAACCAAAATGTATTTTTTAATTCCCAAAAGGAAAAGGAATATGGAGCAGGGGGACCCCGGGAAAGAAAAAAAGGGTTCAGAAAACCTTTTCCCCCCAGCACGTTGAGTAAAATGAGAAAAAAAAAAATCCCCAAAGATAAAGGGGGAAACCCGGGGTTTGAAAACAGGAGCGTTAACCCCCAAAGTATTTTCCAAGTGAAGCCAATTGGTCCCAAAAACCAATTCGGGAGGGGCAAACCCGCTCCCCTGGGTTAATGCTGGGGGTAAAAAGGGGAAGGCTGGAGTTCCCCCAAACATTTCCGCTTCCCCCCCACTCTGTTTAAACACGACAGTTTTTTTCCCCTTCGTCATCAGTGGCATTTTAAAACCTGCTTTTAAAAAAGATGACGGACGCCACCGGGCTTTCCCCCCGAAACCCACTGTAACTCCGGCCCGGGGTCTTGCTGGGGCCCAGGACGGTAAATATTCAATGCCAGTTCAACTAAAAGGGGGTTTTTTTAAAGACCCCTTTTTTCCCGGCACTTTTTTAAATGTGGGGGTCATGAAAGGTTTGGGGCTCATGCTTTTTCCCAGGACAGGTAAAAGTCAATGCCCCAGGAAACTAAAATGGTGGGTTGAAAGACCCTTTTTCCCCCGGGCATTTTTTTTAATGTGGGGGTCATGCGGGTTTTTGGGGGCCCATGCGGGGGGCCCAGGACAGTTAAACCCTTTTTCATTGAAACTAAAAGGGGGTTTTTAAAAAAAGGGACCCCTTTTTTTTCCCGGCTTTTTTTTAAATGTGGGGGTTTCTCCCGGGTTTTGGGGGGCTCATTGCTGGGGGGCCCCAGGCCCAGGTATATTAAAAGTCCAGTAAAACAAAATGGGGGTTGAAAGATTTTCCCTTTTTTCCGGAAATTTTTTTTAAATGTGGGGGTCATGCAGGTTTGGGGCTTCAATGCTGCTTTCCAGGAAAAGGGAAAATTCAAATGCCCGTTAAAAAAAAGTAAAAACCCATTAATGGGTTTTCAAACCCAAAAACTGCCCCTTTTTTGGCATTTTTTTTAAAATTTTTTGGGTGAGCAGGTTTAAAGGGTCAAAATTGCCCTGTGGTACAAGACAGGGAAAAAGTAAATGGTCTGTGACTTTTTTTTTTTTGTAAATTTTTAAAAAACCTAAGTTTTGTGCCTAAGATGTAAAAGTATCCATTTGACTTTTTGTGGATTTTTAAATTTTTCAGCTTCTCCCAGCCTTTTTTGGGGGTGTAATAAAAAAGGGTTTTGTTTGTTCCCCCTCCACCAAAAACTTTAATGGTCATCGCCCCAAAATTCGATTGCCTTCACAATCAAAAAAACCCAAAATCGAAACGGCGCCGCCCAAATCGACTACGATCGATCTCGAAAACCCAAAAACGCAACCCTCCAACACTAGTAAAACCACAAAAAGGGCAAATTAACACTAGGATGAAAAGCTGGGGCCCTGCAACATTACTGAAAAATTTAAAGCAAAGTATTTTCTCTCCCCCCCCCAAAATTAAAAAACCCAATCCCTCACACAAAAGGGACTTTCCAGCACGGGTATAATTTTTTGGTGGGAAACTGTAAATCACTGTTGGAGTTGCTATAACTGAGGATGAAAGTATTATTTTTTTATTGTAAAAATTGGAAACACTTTGTTACCACGGGTGGGGAAAAAAATAAGTCTATAATCTTTTGTTAGTGCTACTTAGGCTTTCTCCTTTCCAACACCAAACACTTAAAATAACTTCAAAAACCCCCTTTAACCCTTTCTTTTTTCCCTTTTTGGCCCAAATTTTGTGTGGTCCCCCTAGTATAATGGCTTTGCTAATCAAAAAAAGTACTACATTGTACAAAATTAAGGGCCTTTAAAATATACAAAGACTTTGTAAATACAAATTTTTAACTCCTAAAAGTAAGTACACTGCACACGTTTTTTTTTAAAAAATTTTTACAATATCTTTTCAGGGGACAACACTGAAGGTATGACCTTAATCCCAATTAAAGTAGTAAATTTGTACAGTTTAAAAATAAAACAGTGAATTTTTGATGGCCCTCAAAATAACAAAAAACACAGCAAAAATGTTTTAAAACCGCTGGAAAAAAAAGTGAACCCCCCCCTAAAAGAAAAAGGGACAAATTGTGCCCAATTTGCCTTTTTTTCCCTCCACAGTTCATAAATGACCCCGTTAATTTTTACAAGGTCCAAAGGTGTGACGGGGACAGGTGTATTATATTTGTTTTTTAAAATCCCCTCCATAAAACTGGTCCCCTTAAAAGTTCCCTATAAAAATTTTATATATATAAAAATATATAAAAATATAATATAATTTATATAAAATATATATAATATACATAAAATATATATATATATATATAAAAATATATATATATATATATATAAAATATTTAATATATATATAAATTTTAAAAAAATTTATTGAACTTCCAGTGACTCTCGTAGGGTCTGAAAAAAAGGGAATTTTTGGGCTCAACTAGAGAAAGCCTGGGCTATAAAAAAGTTTTGGCCTACACCCTAAAACGAGCTGCAGCACAATGTCCAAGACCATACAATGCAAAACAAGAGGGGTTTTCCACTAAAAAGAGGCCTCGTAAAGGGTTGGGATCAAAAAATTTGAGTGCATGTGCCCAGCGCCCATTTTTCAGAGTTTTGCCCTTTTTAAAATAGAAAATAATGAGTGCTACCAGAAATTGGGCGAAAAGGTTTAAAGGGGGGGGGGGGGTAAATCTGTCAGTACATAACCTATGCCACATACGCATAAAATTTTGGCCCGAAAGGTTTGTCACCCCCAAAAAAAAAGGGCCTCATTTATAGATGACACACAAGAAAGAGCACAAACATTTGCTGAAGACAAGCAGATTTAATGACATGGTTTTCGGAACCATTTCCTGTGGTTTTGATGAAAACCAAAAAATAAACTTATTTGGGCCCAGAGGCTGTAAGCAGGGTGGGGCGGAAAACCAGCTAAGGATAAAAAAGACAATTTCCCAATCTTGCCTAAAGTCAAGCATTTTTGGTGGTCATGGTTTTGGGGGTTAAACTTTTGTGAGTTACCATATATATATAAACCTTTTGAGATACTACATATTTTGAAATATTAAATATATAAAAATATATAAAATATAATTTGTAGGGATCAGCTAAAAAGGGAAGCAGTCCTTTTAGTGTGAAAAAACAGCAAAATTTTTTGGGGGAAAACCCCCAGAAAAGAAAAAAAAAGGCAGGCTTGCTTCGGGCCAACAAACAAAAGACAACAGCCCCTGGTATCATTACAGAAAACCTTTACCCGGGAAAAATTTTCCCCCCGAGCCGGGAAACCCCTGCATGCATTTTTCTCTCTCGGAGTGAAAGCTCACTCTGGCTCTCCTAAAAACACTCCTCCTTGAGCAGTTTTGACAAGTAGGGAACCACCCCCCTTTCACCGAACCTCGCCTTAACAGGGCTGGTAACCCGGGGGGGGGGGGGGGACCCAATTTGGGGGAGCAGTCCATCCCACCCAACCTTCAGACTGCCCAATAAAGCCCGCCCCGGGTTCACGGCATTCCTGCCATACTTTAAAAATTTAAAACCATTTAAGGGGCCCGCTGCCGCTGACGCCAGAACAAATAGCTTTTTTTCACCGACCTAGGAGATCGGGGACACATATCGCCGTCCACCATGCACCTTTGCCTTCCTACATACCCCCCACACTCGCCCAAAGCCGGGGACTGGCACCTTTACCATAAAACTATTACCATAATAGGCATCCAATTCCTTTTACTGCCCCCTGTGCCCACCCCAGAAAATTTAAAAACTTTGCAGGGCCCAAGAACCAATTTTTTGACCCTGGTGTTATTGCCATTTTTTTTTCCCCTTAACTATTTCAACAAAAAGACCGTCACCACCCAAATTTTTCCCACCCCGAAACCGGGAGAAAATCAACCCCATTTAATGGCCCAAACATTCCCTCTCAATAAGGCAAAATTACGCTCTCCGGGGACAGTTTCCTTGGGGAAAAACACATAAATGTTCCTCCCCATTGACCACCTGGGACATTACTGCACCTAAGCCAACCTCTGAAGCATCGGTTTGCACTACAAATTTTGTGAGAAATCCGGGTCCACCAACACTGGCTGTCTACATAGGGCTGACTTCAGGGTTTGGAAGGCCTCCTCAGCCTCTGGGGACCATTTGATCATGGCAGACTTGGCTCCCTTCGTTACGTCAGTCAGGGGTACTGCTATCTCGGCGAACTTGGGGATAAATCTCCGGGAATATCCCACGATTCCTAGAAACGCTCTCACTTGTTTCTTATTGAGCGGACGGGGCCAGGTTTGGAAGGCTTCTATTTTGTTCACTTGGGGCTTTATCTCTCCCCACGACATACCCCAAGTAACTGGCCTCTTCCATCTATATGGCGCACTTACCTTTCCTTAGCACAACTAGTACAGCCTGGATCTTCGTAAGGTGACTCTCCCAATCTCTGCTGAAGATCACTATGTCATCAAGTTAAGCTGATGCATATGCCCTGTGGGGACCCAAGATCCTGTCCATCGCCCTCTGGAAGGTGGCGGGGGCCCCCTGCAACCAAATGGCATTCTTATTTATTGGAAGGACCCGTCTGGTGTAGAAAATGTTGTCTTCTCTCGGGCCTCCTTGGTGAAGGGGATCTGCCAATACCCCTTGATCTAGGATGGTGATATACCGGGCTGGCCCTAACCTCTCAATAAGCTCATCCACCCGTGGCATGGGGAATGCATCCACCTTGGATACCTCATTTAGCTTATGGTAGTCGTTGCAGAAGCGCCACTCACCATTGAGTATTGGCACTAACACAATAGGGCTGGACCATCTGCTCTTAGACTCTTCTATTACCCCTAATTTTAACATTCTCTGTACTTCTTTTGCTACAATTTTCCTACAGGCCTCGGGAATCCAATAAGGTTTTAAGCTTACTCTCGAATAAGGCTCAGTAACAATCTCATGTTCCACAACATGTGTTAGCCCAGATGCCTCTGTGAATAAGTCCCTATTTTGTTGCAGCAGTTGTCTGCACTGTTGGGTTTGAGAAGGAGAAAGGGTCTCTGTGATCCTCACTGCTTCTTTACTTGTCTCTGGCTGGGACCACAAGCAAGATGTCTTCGGGGTGTCCCTATCCTTGCATGGCTTGAGCAAGTTAATATGGCAGATTTTATAGCCCCTTTCTAAATTGATGGACCCGATAGTTGAAAACCCACCTTCCCTCCCCCACACCCCTCCCCCCCCTCTCCTTTAGCAGACGACTTTCCCACCATTTCCCCACCCCAAGATCAACTATAAGAAACTTCAGCCCCCATCCCCAGCCCCTTCCCTATTTTCTGCACAATATTTTCCCCCCTTAATTGTTTCCCATCTTACACACAAACTTTCCTCTCTACTTCCAATCCAAACCTCACCCCCTTAATCTTGACCCACCCATCACACCTTTATCCCAAACCCTTTATGTTTTCCCCAACCCCTCACCCTCTTTTAAACTTTTCGCTCACCCGGCATTTTCCCCTTCCTCCTTTAAACATGCACTGTCACTCCCACCTTAAAAAAAAAACACCCCTTGATCCCCCCTCTCTGCCCCACATCCCCCCACTCATGCCCCCTTTTTTTCCCCCAAACCCTCGAGCAGCACTCTACCTTCAACGCCCCTCCCACCCCCCCACTCCTTTTTGCCCCCACTAAAATCTGGTTTCCGACCCAACCACTCACCAAACCGCCCAAAACCAATCACCAATGACCCCCCCAACTGCCAAACCCCTCACCCAGACTCTGCCTTCTCCCCTTTAAAACCCTTCCTCGCCCCTTTGGGCACGCCCACCATTCCCCCCCTAAAATCCTCCCTCCTTTCCCCCCATCACACCCCCTCCCCACCCCACCCTCCTGACGGACAAACACGCCCATTCCCCCCTCAACCCCCCCCCCCCCCGGGCCACTCTTTTGGTGTCCCCCAGGGGTCGTTCGGGGCCTTTACCTTTTTCTTCTACACCCTTGGTCTGGGTCAACTCATAGCTTCACATGGCTTTCATACCACCTGTATGCGGATGACACCCACTTTATATCTCTGGCCCAGAGTCACCTCTCTTCTCTCCCGGATCCCAGACTGTCTATCGCCATTTCCTCCTTTTTCCCTCCCGTCTCCAAAAAACTAAATGTGGAGAAAACAGAATTCATCATTTTTCCCCCGTCCCCCTCCATCCCGCCACCTGATCTCTCTATCACTGTCAATGGCTGTACACTCTCACCTGTTCCGCAAGTCCGCTGCCTTGGGGTAGTCCTCGACTCCGTTCTGGCCTTCAAACCACACACCCCAAACCCTTGCCTCTGCCTGCCGTTTCCCACCTGAAAAATATCTCTCGCATCCGTTCGTTCCTCAACTTCGACACCACAAAAATCTCATCCATGCCCCTGTCATCTCCCCCTTGACTACGCAACATCCTTCTCTGTGGCCTCCCTAGCACTCTTGCCCCCCTTCAAACCATTCTCAACTCTGCTGTCCGTCTTATCCACCTCTCTCCTCGCTACTCCTCTGCCTCTCCCCTCTGTCAATCCCTTCACTGGCTACCAATAGCGAATTCATTTCAAGTTGCTAACCATGACCTACAAGGCTTTCCATAACCTCTCCCCTGCATACATCTCTGCCCAAATCTCCAGATATCTCCCCTCACGCAATCTCCGCTCCTCACAGGACCTTCTTCTCTGTTCTCCTCTTATCGGCTCCTCACATAACCGTCTCCAAGACTTCTCTCGCGCTTCCCCCACACTCTGGAATGCACTGCCCCAACACATCAGACTCTCTGCCACTCTCACCACTTCAAAAGCAACCTAAAAACCCCATTCTTCGGGATTGCCTATAACCTAGAATAACCCTGCTCCACTGTACACCCCACAAACATGTCTCCCCTCTCCTCCTGTCTCTTCCCTCCTCCTTGTAGATTTTTAAGCCTTCGGGGGCGGGGTCCCCTCTCCCTCTGTACCATTAAAAAGTCATTCTTTTGTCATTGCTGTAACACTTTACAATCAGTATGTGACCCCCCTCAAATGTACAGTGCCATGGAATCAATGGCGCTTTAAAATAAATGTTAATAATAATAAAAATAATAATAACTACCTCATAGGGACCTTGCCATTTCGCCAGGAACTTGCTCTCCACCGTTGGTACTAAGACCAGGACCCGGTCCCCTGGACTAAATTTTCTCACTCAGACGGACCTGTTGTAGACTCTTGCTTGCATCTCTTGTGCCTGTAAGAGATGTTTTTTAACAATAGGGAGTACCTGAGCGATCCGCTCCTGCAACTGGGCCACATGCTCAATGACGCTTTTATGGGGTGTGACTTCGGTTTCCCAGGTCTCCTTGGCGATATCTAATAGTCTCCTGGGATGCCTGCCATAAAGCAATTCAAAAGGGGAGAACCATGTGGAGGCTTGTGGAACGTCTGTAATAGAAAACAGGAGGTACGGCAAAAGATAGTCCCAATCTCGGCCATCCTTCTCGACTACTTTCTTCAACATGGCCTTCAAGGTCTTGTTAAAGCGTTCCACCAAGCCATCTGTCTGGGGGTGATACACCAAGGTGCGTAGTTGGGTCACCTTCAGACCCTTACAGAGATTCTTCATTAGTCTCGACATAAATGGGGCCCCTTGATCCGTCAGGATCTATATTGGCAACCCCGTTCTGCAGAATATGTGCCAAAGCTCCCTAGCAATGACTTTTGAGGAGGCATTTCTCAGGGGCACAGTTTCTGGGTACCTGGTGGCATAGTCCATGACAACCAGAATATACTGGCTGATTTAACCAGGGGCCCCACTAAGTCCATTGCACTCTTTCAAAAGGTATCTCTATAATGGGCAATGGGATTAGCGGGCTGCAGAAACTGGCGACAGGGGAGGTTATCTGGCACTGGGGAAAGGACTGGCAATAGTTCCGGATTTCCCGGTAGCACCCTGGCCAGTAAAACCTGAGTAGAATTCTCTCTATGGCCTTATCTACCCCCCAGCTGTCCCCCTCAAGACATGACTGTGAGCCAGGTCCATGACCAACCGCCTATAGGGTTTGGGAACTAGCAGTTATTCCACCACTTCCTCACGGATTTTGTTCACCCAGTACAACAAGTTCCCATTGACGGCAAAATGGGGAAATCTTTCCTTGGCCCCTGCCTCTTGGGGTATCCCATCAAGTACCACCACGCTATTGAATGCCCCTTTTGGGGTTTCATCCTGCAGTTGGGTCGTCTCAAAATTTCCCGAGATATCCCTGGGTCTGGGACTGTTTCGTCAAGGGGTGACTATTCCTCGCCATCCCCTACCATGACGGAGAATGGGAACTCGGGGACCACCTCATGGTCAGTGTTCTCAGGGCTGTCTGGGCTCTCTGGGTGTTTCCGCTGTACTGCACCTTCCCACAGCCCCCAAAAGAGAGGGCAGTCCCAGCCAATTATCGCCTCGTGCAGTAACCCCTGCACAATGCCTATGTGGTGGGACACTGTACCCCCATCAGATTTTAAAGTGACCCGTGCCACTGGGTACACTTTGGTATCCCCATGTATACATGTGACCCCTTAAGTCTTCCCGGGGACCAACACATGGGGAATATGGGCTGTTAGGAGAGTAACCAAGCTCCCAGAGTTCAGGAGGCCCCTGACAGGGGTGCCATTCACCGTGATTGGACAGAGTGGAAGTCCCTTCTCAGTGTCTAATGTAGCTGTGCAGGCCGGTTGCGCAAACAACGATGTACGCCACCCTATGGAACAGTACATGGGTTCTGAGCCAAGTGGGCATTGGGCCGCAATATGCCCGGCAGCGTGGCACTTCCAGCAGACGATCTCCCTGACGGGGGTCTGGATGTTGGCTCTGGCAGGCCTTTGGCCTTGGACCGGGCTTCTCTAGGGGGTTTGGTACCCCTTCTTGGGCCTTCAGAGTCACTCTGTGTACGCCAGTATGGAGGGGCAAAGGGTCCTGGATCGACCATGGAGTTCTCCACAGCATGATATCATTCTACCAAGGCTACCAAGTCATCCGCAGTTTGAGGATTTTTCTGCGCAACCCAGCACTGCACTGGCTTGGGAAAAGTGTGCACAAACCGGTCCATCATGACCCTTTCCACCATCTGGGCTGGGGAACAGACCTCTGGCTGCAGCCATTTCTGGATGAGGTGTAAGAGATCAAACATTTGGGACCTGGGGGGTCTGTCCCTCCTGTAACCCCTCTGGAGCACCCTCTGAGCCCAGGCATGCCAGGATCTCTGATTTCAGCTTAGGGTATTCCCTGGCATCCTACAGAGACAAGTCATAATAAGCCTTTTGAGGCCCGCCTGTGAGGAACGGGGCCAGGGCCTCTGACTACTGCGGGGCTAGTAGTCTATCCCATTCGGCAACCCACTCAAAGACGGTAAGGAAGGCTTCCATGTCGTCCTCTGGGGTCATCTTCTGCAGGGCATCTCGTACCCTTTTCCACGCCTGCTGTCTGTCCTCCTGACGGGGTGTATCTGGGGTCTCCTTCCCCCGGATTGCTTCCTCCATGATGGCTATCTGCCTGATTAGGAACTGGTTAGTTTCCTGCTGTGACTGCACGGACTCTGCATGGGCTTGTTGCTGTTGGGCGCTCACCTGCACCAGGTGCTTCAGCAGTTCCTCAATTGCACCTGTCTGGCTTTTAAGAGTAGCAGCCGCCATAACCCTGGACATGCAGTTTCTTACTCCAGGATATTGCCTGCATCCTCCACCAATTGTAGGGAATAGCTCAAAGGGAAGCAGTTTTAGTGTGAAACACAGCAAACTTTATTGGTGCAAGTCACAGACAAGAAATTAAATGGCAACTTTTTTCAGCCAACAATCAAAAGAACACCCAAACAGTCATGTCAGTACGTCCCATACTTGGGGCCCCGGGGGCCAGGAACCCGCATGCGGGGTCTCGTTTTTTCGGGATAAAAGGGCCCCACTCTGGCTCTCCTCAAACATCGCCCTTGAGAGTTTTGAAAGGTAGGAACCCACCCCCCCCCTTTCCCTCCCCTGCTGGCCCTTATACAGGCTGGAAACCCCTGGACCCGAATTTTGGGACAGTCCATCCCCCCCAATCTTCAGACTGCTCAATAAAACCCCGACCCAATAGGGCTTTCCCTACCATACTCAAATTCAAACCGGGTAGTGGCCAACTGCCGCTACACCAAAACAAATACTTTATTTCACCGCCTAACAGCACGGTGACACATATCCCCCGTCCACGATCGCACCTTGTCCCTTCCTAAAAAATTTTTTAATATAGACTCACACACCCAGCTTTATTTTTCCCAACAGGTTTAAAAACACTTTTTAAATTAAAGCAAACGAACAGAACTAACCCTAGGCCATCTTGCCACTATCTAAACATCAGAGTTCCTCTCTGAGTGATTGGACCTATTCCCCCGCACCACAAAAACACAACTCATTTTTACCGTCTCTAGGGTTGTTCTGATTCCTTCAAGCTCGGGAAAAAAGAGCCTCCCCTCACTTGCTACTTAAAAACACATGTAGCAACCACATTCCCCCGGATAACAGGTTTTTAAATAGGCTCCAAAGTTTTGCCAAAATAAAACGCGTATGGGCCCCCCCCCAACCCCCATTCGGAAGCCACCCATGCTTAGCTGCCTAGCAGCCATGTTAGTGATACGTGTCAGCTGGCTGCAGCTACGACAAAAAACCCCCTCCCGAGCCCACCCTTTGGGGTGGCAATCATTTGTGCATTCCCTGAGTATACACCTAGTGGCAGAGACAAGTGATTGCCTGAGGTTGCTCTGCCACTATTCCCCCCCCCCCCCTCCTCCCTATGGTAAAGGCGATATGTTTTTTTCCACCTGCACAAACTCTCCAGGGTCAAAACTCATGGTTTGGGGCACCGCCTCTATGACTTTTGGTTTTTCACTCAGTTTCTCTGGGGAAGCACCCTATTTTTCTCAGGGAATTTGCTTTACCCCCACCTGTTCCATAACACCAAAGAAATACAGTGAAGGAAATAATTATTTGATCCTTTACTGATTTTGTAAGTTTGCCCACTGACAAAGACATGAACAGTGTATAATTTTAAGGGTAGGTTAAGTTTTTCATCTTGCTCTAGCAATTAGCTGCACATGTGATCTTTTTCCCAGTCAGCATAAATGGCAAAGTTGCTAGCTACTGGGTTCATGTTTGTTCAGCCTTTGGGAGCTGTTCACAAGCCCCAAAGAATTGGAGTGTTATTTTGAGTAAGTAATGTCCCATTTTCTGTATGTTTTTTCTGTAAAGTTGTTAGTGTAGGGACTCACAAGACATGAGGAGCCGTGAAGAGGCTTGTGAGCTTGTGTTATGGGGCCCCATTACAACTAATACCTCTATTTAATTTTTTTCCAGTATGCCCTGTTTTATTTCCCAACAGTGCTGGGGAGCAGAGTGTGCCTGTGTTGTGTTGGACACTTAGAAAATGCTGGGCAGCCCGCCTGGTCTAATAGTATGGGTGTCACTAATAGATTGCAAGCCAGCAGGGTGTACCAACGATATCTATATTTATGGCACACTTTTGAAATCCCCTTATTATATGCAATTGTTAGTACCGGCAACCACCTCCCTCATGCCCTGAGGTTGTATGGTGATTGTCTCACTGCTTACTTTGCATCTCTCCAATCCCCCCATGCATTCTACTGCGGCTTTTCTGCATGCTGGCGTGAATAGGTGTTAAAGTTGGTGTGCAGTTTTTCATCTTGCTCAAACAATTAGCTGCACCTGTGATCTTTTTCCCAGTCAGCATAAATGACAAAGTTGCTAGCTACTGGGTTCATGTTTGTTCAGCCATTGAGCTGTTCACAAGCCCCAAAGAATTGGAGTGTTTTTTTTAGGTTAATTTTAACATTGAACGACAGAAAATCCAAAATAAAATCCAGAAAATCACATTGTATAAATTTGTGTTTTGCTGAGAGAAATAAGTATTTGATTCCCTACCAACCATTAGGCGTTTTGGATCCTACAGACCAGTTAGATGTTCCTAATTAACTTGTTACCTGCATTAAAGACAGACTCTACAACATTTGGCTAGACCAAAGAGCTTTCTTTGTCAGGGACAAGGATGTCAGGGACAAGTTCATAGACCTGCAAAAAGCTGGAATGGGCTACAAAACCATAAGTAAGACGCTGGGTGAGAAGGAGAAAACTGTTTGTGCAATAGTAAGAAAATGGAAGAAATACAAAATGAAATCGATCTGGGGCACCATGCAAAATCTCACCTCGTGGCATATTCCTGATCATGAGGAAGGTGAGAGATCAGCCTAAAACTACACGGGGGGAACTTGTTAATGATCTCAAGGCAGCTGGGACCACAGTCACCAAGAAAACCACTGGTAACACATTACGCCATAATGTTTTAAAATCCTGCGGTGACCGCAAGGTCCCCCTGCTCAGAAAGGCACATGTGCAGGCCCATCTGAAGTTTGCCAATGAACACCAAGATGATTCTGTGAGTGATTGGGAGAAGGTGCTAAGGTCCAATGAGCCAAAAATTGAGATCTTTGGCATTAACTCAACTCGCTGTGTTTGGACGAAGAGAAATGCTGACTATGACAAAAAGAATACCGTCAACACTATCAAGCATGGAGGTGGAAATATTATGTTTTGGGGGTGTTTCTCTGCTAAGGGCAGAGGAATACTTCACCGCATCAATGGGAGAACGGATGGAGCCATGTACCATATAATCCTGAGCGACAACCTCCTTCCCTCCACCAGGACATTAAAAATGGGTCGGCTGAGTCTTCCAGCAAGACAATGATCCAAAACATACAGCCAAGGCAACAAAGGAGTGGCTCAAAAAGAAGCACACAAAGGGGTCAGGGAAAGTGGCCTACCCCAGCCTCCAGACCTTAATCCCACAGAAAACTTATGGAGGGAATTGAAGCTCTGAGTTGCCAAGCGACAGCTTCAAAATCTTAATGATTTAGAGATGATTTGCAGAGAAGAGTGGACCAAAATTCTTCCTGACGTACACAAACCTCTTCATCAACTATGAAAAATGCCTGACTACTGTGCTTGCCAACAAGGGTTTAGCCACCAAGTATTAAGGGCCACATGTATGAAAATCGTCTAAGTCTAAAACTCATTTTGTTTCCCATAACAACCAATCAGAGTGCCCCTTTCATATTTCCAGAGCACTATATGAAATGAAAGAGGCTGTCTGATTGGTTGCTATGGGCAACAAAGTAAGTTTTAGAGCTAGACAGTTTTCATACATGAGACCCTAAGTCATGTTTGCCAGAGGCATCAAATACTTATTTCTCACTGCAAAATGCAAATAAATTTATATAATTTACACAATGTGATTTTCTCGAATTTTATTTTGGATATTCTATCTCTCAATGTTAAAATTAACCTACCCTTAAAATTATAGACTGTTCATGCATTTGCCAGTGGGCAAACTTACACAATCAGCAAGGGATCAAATAATTATTGTACATCCCACTTCTGATTGGACAGCACCGGGGTCATCCATATGCTCCACATTTACCGCCTTCATCCAGGTACATGTCGCTAAGGGCAACATCTTCCCTAGCTCTAATAAAAACAGGTTAGTACACCAACCATAATCATGGGACATTCCGATACTCTTTTTCTCACCAACCAGTAGCTTTGGGTCTACAATATCACCATGAGACCCAGACGTCTCCCTTTGGCTGTCTGGTCCTCACTCACCATCTACTGACCTTGGGCCTCAACTACCTCTTTTATTTTCTCTGTGCTACCACCCACTGTTGTTCACGGTACCTCTGTGCCACCCATAACATTCAGGACAGTAATCATAGGGTTATTGCTGATGATCGCTACATCTAGAAAATCTGGGTGCATTTTTAATGTAAGAGGACTTACTCGGCTATCCATACACCTGACACATTGATGGTCAGTTCTTTCCCTTTCATGCACTAACGTTACATGATTACTGATTTCACAGACGTATTAGGTAATTGGCCTGCGTACATCTCACTATAGGTGGCACAAATCATTGCTCAGCAATAAAGACCTCATCACAATTAGCATGCAAGTTAGCAATTCCAGTCACCACTTACACTCTCTCTAGAAAATTTGTACGTTACAAGGACATTACCTTGCACCCCCCAGTGTCAGAGGACACATTCCCCTACCTCTCACTGGCTCCGTCTAGCAGTAGACCCAATGTGCAATGTGGAGATGTTTCCTTTACATTCCCTGTAACAGTCTCTGAGGGAAAACTTTCAGCCTCTATCAGGGTAACCCCTGCATCTTGCTCACCATCAAGTTCACACCGTGCACTGGAGTCAATGGCCGACACATTTACAAAAGGGATACCATATATAGCAGCCGGGCAATCATTTTTATGGTTCTCCCACCCCATACTTGCTGTATTCACATTAAGCAATTCAGTCACCTTTTTAACACCAGTAGGTACAGCGGACATCTGATTGCTGATTGGTCACCACAAACCACAGGATATGTCACCCCCGTGCTACTGTTACTATTTTCCTCTGTTAACCTCTAGGGAAAATTTATCAGTAGCCTCAGGACCAAGCACTTCTTGACCATCTGAGGATCCATACCTGCACATATGCACCTTAACTAGCTCCTGAGCACACATTCTCTTTTGCGGTGTCTAGCAGCTAATTTTTTCTAGAACAATGTGGAGACACTTTCAGATCTCTTGTATTAGTTGCTATGGGAAAACGCTCCACTTTAGTCAGGGCCATACCTGCAATTTGCACGCTACCGGGTTCATCTAGTACCCCAGGGTCAATAACCGCCACATTCACACTCTTGATACCAGCACATTCATACCTAGCAGTAGCAGCCATTGCATTCCTCTTCTGCCTTCTCCCACACAAAGACTACATTTTCAGTGTTCCCACAGGCCAATGTTATCACTGTTTTGGAACCCACAGAGGCAAAGGACACCTGGTTGCTCCCAGTAACAATACTAGTTTCACAGGAAGCTGTACTGACACACACCTCTCAAGTTTGCTATCCCCCACAGGACACACATCACCTATTTGTTACTTGTGCTGCTTTCCCCTATGACCTCTAGGAAAGCACCGGAGCTGCTCTTATCCTGAATAATTGGTTTGACAAAGCACTGCTGAACAGCATGGAAAACAAGGTTTAAAACTAAATTGAAAGAGTGAGTGTGCGAGTTTGTGATTGTGTTTTCTGTCTAAAGTGTGTTTTTAGCTTAAAGGGAATGTATCACTTCATCAGTTCGGCTGTTTTCTCATTTTATCAGTTCCTCAAATCCAGGGGCGTTTCTTCCCCTCCTAGCTGGGTGTTTCTTAACTGAAGGGGGAAGATATCATCCCCCCTCACGTTCGTTGCTCACTGCCGAGTCAGTGTGTTTGTTTGAGATCAGTGGGAGGGGTTAACACCTTCAGGTGGGGCCATATACCTACAGGTAGCTGTGTATCTACCTACAGGGGGCTGTATATCTACCTACAGGGAGCTATATGCCTACAAGGGGTTGTGTACCTACCTACAGGGGGCTGTATATACAGGGGACTGTATACCTGCCTACAGAGGGCTGTGTACCTATCTATAGGGGGCTGTGTACCTACAGGGGGCTGTATATCTATGCCTGTAGGCTGTGTACCTAACTACAGAGGGCTATATACCTTCAGGGGGCTGTGTACTTTCCAACAGGGGACTGTATACCTACCTACAGGGGGATATATACCTTCAGAGGGCTGTGTACCTACCTACAGGGGACTATATACCTTCAGGGGGCTGTGTACCTACCTACAGGGGACTATATACCTTCAGGGGGCTGTGTACCTACCTATAGGGGTCTTTATACCTATCTACAGGGGGCTATATACCTCCAGGGGGCCGTGTACCTGCCTACAGGGGGTCATATACCTACAGAGGCTGTGTAACTACAGGGGGGGCTTCATACCTAGAGGGGGCTGTGTACCTACTGGGTCTGAATACCTGCCTATAGGGGGCTATATACCTACAGGGGGCTGTTTACCTACCTACAGGGGCTGTATTTATACCTACAGGGGTCTATATACCTACAGGGGGCTGTGTTCCTACCTACAGAGGGCTATATACCAAGAGTGGCTGTGCACCTCCCTACAGGGAACTTTTTACCTACAGGGGGCTGTGTACCTACCTACAGGCAGCTATATACCTACTGAGGGCTATATACCTACAGAGGGCTATATACCTACAATAGGCTGTGTACCTGGGGGGGGCTACATACCTAGAGGGGGCTGTGTACCTACAGGGGGTTGTGTACCTACCTACTGGGTGCCATATACCTACATGGGGCTGTGTACCTACCTACAGGAGGCTGGGTACCTACCTACAGGGGGTTGTATATCCAGGGGGCTGTGTATCTACCTACAGGAAACATATATAGCTACCTACAGGGGACTGTATATCTACCTACAGGGGGCATATATATCAATCTTCCTACAGGCACAATCAAAAGGTAAATCCAGCATCGGAGACAAGTCAGTAGTGCTACTAAGTAAGGTATTTTCGCAGAAACACGTCAGCCCAGCAGTCTTGTATTATTTCAACATATGCCAAAGTCCATGGCTGTTTACTCTTTTAAAATGACTCAATAAAAGTCAAGTTTCACCACAGAGGTAGTCATCCTATCTACTTGTCTCTGATGCTGGATTTACCTTTTGATTGTGACTGTGTCAAACGACATGAACGGTCGCTATTCTCCATGCATTGGACTACCACTTGGAATACCACTTGAAGATTATTTCCACCCAACAACACGGTGAGCTGATTACCTAGTGTTTTGATATCTTCCTACAGGGGGCTACTTTACTTTCCTACAGTGGGCCTATATACCTACCTACTGGGGGTCTATATACCTACCTACTTAATGGTGGGCAACAGTATACCCACTTACTTAAAGGGGGGTGCCCATAACAGAGGTAGGAATTGTTAGGGAAGTGCAGATAAAGTGAGAAGTCTACGATGTTGGTATGGTAAATTTTGCAGGGACAATTTATGGCTGGGAGAAGTCATCATTGCGTTTTGGGTCAGATGGTGTAGAAAGGGGAAAAAAATTTACTCCAAGAATGACTCATCAGATAAGACGTCTTCGGTGAGTCCCTGGATGTTATTTTGCTTCTCTGTTGGATCAGTGCTGTAACTGTCATGTGATGTTGGCATAAGCTGGTTCCTGACCACTATGTGGTTTCTATATGGAGGCAATGTAGGTTATACCTGAGCTGCTGTCTGACCACTATGTGGTCTCTATATGGCGGTGTTGTAGGTTATACCTGAGCTGATGTCTGACCACTATATGGCAGTGTTGTAGGTTATAAGTTTGTTATCGATTATGTATATGTTTGTTCCTGTGAGTGATTGTGTTGGTTGGAGAGCCCAGCTCTGCCCAGGGGCCCATAATGCTGTTAAAGGGAACCTGTCACATAGACAATGCTCCCCTTGCTGAGGACAGCACAAGCTAGTGTCAGACCTACTGTTCCCAGCGCTGTGCCCCTTATTCTGTAAGATACAGCAGTTTTAGAGCATTTACCCCTCAAATCTTATTCATGAGTAGGTACTAGACCCACCCACCAAAAGGCTAGCCCCACCCACTGACAGTTATTCACATGCTTCTACCTATTCAAAGTAATAGGTTTAGTTGAGGTGGGCGGGGCTAGCTTCAGGTGGGCGGGGTTTGAAAAAAAACTGACTCTTTGAATGACTCTTCGAATGACTCTTCTGGCTGAAAACTGCAGATTTGAGCATTAAATGCACAAAAACTCCAGCATCTTACAGAATAAGGGACACAGCGCTGGAAACAGCATGTCTGACACTAGCTTGTGCTGTCCTCAGCAAGGGGGGCATAATCTATGTGACAGGTTCTCTTTAAGACAGCCCTTTTTGATAAATTTGCTAAATAGACCTTTTCACCTGGTTAGAAGACTTGCATTGTTTGATTGGCTGAATTTACATTAGGACCTCTCAGATTATCCAGCAGCAGTCAGAAAAAAAGTCTGTCTACTGCTCTTTATATAGTAGTGATGCCAGGGTAAAGCATCATGAGATGCTTGCCTGATATCACTTGGTGCAGGGATTATGCCACATCCCCTACAGCAGGCACACAGATTTCCCATGATCAAAAACTGATTGCTGTGGGGGATGTGACATCACCCACCTTTCTTGGATGCTAGATAGGCTATCCAGTGTACAGGAAAGCTGTGTGATGCCACATTCCATACAGTAATCAGAGTTCTAATGATGGGATAGCTGTGTACCGGCTGTGTTGAATGTACAGCACATACATATAAGTATATAAACCAAATTATTTCGATTTGTACATGTATTACATATATTATGGGATGAGGAAAGAATAATTTGGAGATTTTATAAGCATCTTGAGCGCCCACTGTGAGAGGTACATAACATACATATGGTAATAAAATGATTCGAAACAGGAAAAAGCCAAAGTGAATCAACAGAGATGTAAAAGAGGCAATAAATAACAATAAAAAAATATTTCAGCTACTTAAACAGGAAAGCTGTGAAGAGGCACCAAAAAGCTATGAGGAAAAAATAATTATGTTAAATAATGATAAAGACAGCTAAACTGGAGACAGAAAGGCAGATTGTCAAAGAGAATAAAACTAACCCCAAACAGTAAATAGTATAAGTAGTAAAAAATAGTAAAAAAAACAGTTAAAAGACTAAAACTGAAAATGTTGCCCCGCTGAGAAGTAGTGAGGGATGTATTGTAGAGGGTGATGAGAAAGAAAACCTATTAAATAAATTTTTCTCCACCACATTTACCAAGGAAAATGACCTTACTGTTGATATACAGAGAGATGAGGTAAACTCCACCTTGAATTTTTCTTGTCTAACCCAGGAAGAAGTGCAGCTCCGCCTTAAGAAGATTAAAATAGACAAATAACCAGATCCTGATGGTATACACTCCCTTGTCCTAAACAAATTAAGTAATGTAATAGACAGGCCGCTATTCTTAATATTTATAAACTGTATTATAACTGTGTATGTCCCAAAGAATTAGTGAATAGCAAATGTGGTGCCAATATTCAAAAATGAGTCAAAAAGTGATCCTGGAAACTATAGGCCGGTAAGCTTAACCTCTGTTGTAGGTAAATTGTTTGAACGTTTACTACTATAGTGGTGTATCTCATTGAAAATAAATGTATAACTTCATTCCAGCATGTGTTTAAGAAAGATCAGCCACATCAAACTAATCTTAGGCCCTCTGCAGTTTGCCAGTGAGAAACATCCCCTTGACGTCTGCCCATTGCTCAGCTGGCAGTTGCTCATGGTTGGCAATCTGCTTGAAGGCCGAAAGGAACGCCACTACGTCTTTTCCTGCAGTCATCTTTAAATATCCTTTCTCACTCACATTTGGGCTCTCAGGTCATCCAATGCGGTCTCCATGACCCTGACATCTTCTGTCAACCTGGCCACCTTTTGAGCCAGCATCTTGTTCATTTCTTGTATGGCTTCCATATTTGCACGAATAGATGTGATAAGGGTACTGGTTCGCTGTTTGGCCAAAGTTTGCACCATCTAGGTGTTTGCCTGCTTGAGACACTTAATCAGCTCCTCCATGGCCAAAAAAAAAATGTCACTAGCAACTGTCACGTTAAACATCACAGTCTGTTTGTGGGTGTGTGTTTATCTCTCACACAGATCTAACATTCAGGCTTCTGGCACTTTAAAGATTACTGCAGCAGTATCTTATATGTGCTTTCAGACACAAATTCCTGTGCTAACTTTTCCTGCACCAACTGGACTGAAAATCGGGCAGGGCAGGCATTTTCCTGATGGGAAAATGAAAAAAAAAAATCGAAGTGGGGTGAAATTAAAAAAAAAGTACTTGCGCCATGTTTGCCAGGGGTTTGGTTTTTATGTTGCTCGCTCTCCAGAATAAATTATGTATTATTGGTATAATGCAGGTCAATATTATTCTGGCAATATCAAATATGTAGGGTTTTCTTTATGTTTTAGTACTTTTAAAAATATCCAAACACTGTATTTTTCTAACTTTGTGCTGCAGCACCATTTTCTGCGACCGATAACTTTTTTGTTTTTCCATCTTTGGACCTGAGTGTAGGTGCATTTGTTGTGGACTGAAGTGCAGTTTTTTGGGACCAGTTTTGAGATAGATATGACTTTTTGATCACTTTTTACTTAAATTTTTAGGGGACATGGAATTTTTTTCTTCTACAATGTTCAGCGTACAGGATATATGATGTTATATTTTATTGGATCAGTCTTTTATGCCAATGATAGCTCACTTTTTTATTTGTTTTATTTGTAAAAGGGCCCAAAAAAGGGGGGTTTTTGTTTTTTTAATATTTTAATTTTTTTTTATACTTTAAATTTTTTTTTCTGAAAATTTTTAGCCCCTTGGGTTTATGTTCCCCGCGCAATATGGTTTTTTATAGCTGAGCCAGTGACTGTATTGGATTTTTTGGGGTCTCTTTTTTTCATTACAATTTTCTTTAGGCACCATTATAGGTTTGTGGACACCCGAAGGTACTAAAACTTAATAAACTCCCCTAAAAGAACCCATATTGGAAACTACACCCCTTAAGGAATATATCAAGGAGTGTATGAAGCATATCGACCCCCCCATGGCTGCACCGAAACATGGCTGGACTTCTCGCATGATTGGGCTGCCAACCTTCAAGGTTTTATTCTATTTGGGAAGGGACAAGCGGAAAGGGTGTTTCTGTATGCAAGGAGTGATATGAAGGCAATGGAAAGCGGCAATAGCAGGGGAAGATTGGAAACATTTTGGGGTGGAAAAATAAAGGGGTTAATGCAGAAAAAAAATTTTTTTTTTTCGGTTGGGGCCCATCGGTAGACACCCAACATCACTGATGGATAGAAGAACAGGTGATAATTTAAATGGTGCGGGCACACAGCATTTCAGTGGTAATAATGGGGACTTTAATTACCCCGACATTGACTGTAGTACGGTTTGCATCAAATCAAAAGGGAAGGAAATTTTCCCAATTTGTTACAGGATAATTTTAGGGGCAGTTTGTGGAGGACCCCCTAGAAGTGATGCTCTTTAAACTGGGGAAAATTTTTAACAAAGTAGAAAATTTTTTGGAGCGGTTATTGTTTTTTTGAAAACCTTGGTAAAAGTGACCACAATATAATTCAATTTAGTGTAACTGAAAAAAGAAAATTTCCCCCCTACAAAACAGGGCAAAAACTTTGGGAGCAAAAATATTATCAAATAGTGATATAAAGCCCCAAAGGGGGGGGCTTTAAAAAATACCTGGGGGAAATTTATAGCAAAAAGTATATATGGGTAACAAGTATAAAATTAAAACTAAATCAACATGGCTTTCCCCCCCTTTTGTTAAAAGGGGAAACTAATAAAAAAGGGGATTTAAAAAAAAAAAGTCAGGGGGTCAGCATCAGCCTTTGAAAATTACAAAGAGCTTTAAAAAATTTTGTAAAAGTGATCAAAGCACTAAAAAAAAACAAAATGATTTAGGTGGGCCAAAGGGCAGCAAGACAAACCCAAATTCTTTAAACATAAATGTCAAAAAAGCCAAAAATCAGAGTGTAGGACCCCAAAAACAATAACAGTAATGGGGAAAGGTCATGGGGGACCAGGAGAACGCTCTAATAGGTTTTCTTCAGACTGTTATACAAAAAAAAGGGGGAAAAGTAGCGATTGGCCCAGTGAATGAGTGGTGTCAGTACAATAGGTCAGTGCTGGACTGATAGGGGCAGGCCCCCCTGGTGGATGTATGTGGTCCCCGTACTGTTTAG
>JAODAL010010183.1:30000-106578 GCA_025379985.1 Phyllomedusa bahiana | reverse complement strand
TATGTACTTTTTAATGGTGTCTATTCATATTACCATAGAATATACTGGGAAATGGCACAAAACAATTCTAAGTGGGGAAACATTTGAAAAAGCATAATTGCGCCATGTTTGCGGGAATTTGTTTTTACTGCGTTCAATTCTTCAGTAAAATATTATTGTGTTATTGGTATTCTACAGTTTTGAACTTTTCTTTTATACTGTAAGATACAATTTGCCAGTGAATTTCAGAACAAGAAATAACATAGGAAAAATTGAGTGCAATAGTATAAACTGTTGATTAAGGTATATTAAATAATGAATATTGCTCACGTATATAGCTGCACACTATATGGTACTGCTCATATATTGCCTTCCGTTTCAGGGTTATGGTGGTGGGGCAGCTTACTCCAGGTATTCTTTCCTCGGGCGCCTCTGGACTTCACGATGTTATGAAAGTTTTTTTTGACATTGATAAAATGATTCTACCGGTATTACACTCCGGAGCGAACTCAAATTCCCGAATAAAAAATATTAAAAGAACAAATGTTATATAATATATTGATTCTATATTAAAATAAAAAATAAAAAGCTGATACAAATCTATTAAAATGTTTCCGAGACTCTAACTCGCCATTCATCAGAGAAATTGTTGAACTGCTGCTGATGAAGCGACGTTAGAGGCTCGTGAAACACATTATAGATTTGTATCAGTCTTTTGTATTATTATTAAAGAATAAATATTTTGTATAGAATTTGGTTGGGCGACATTGTATGAAAGAGCGGTGCGTTGAGGTGGCCGTTTTTCATGTCTTTTCATGAAACTGCAACTGATGTATTTCCTTGGTGCAGAAGCGCGCTATAACATGCGGTGTAAAAGTTCACCGCGCCACGACCGTGTGTGTGTGAGCGCATTGCGGGAACTTAGACGCATTAAGTATGGGGCCTAACATGTATTAAGTTTCGAGACAGCAGGAAATCAGAGATAAATCATTAAGCATGTCAGTGAATATTACTCTGCTTGGGGACCACAGGTCCCAGCAATAGCTGTGCTGTGCTGGCTCTTGCTGTATATACAAAATAGAATAAAAGGTGAAATCAGCAAAAAATACATCTCAAATTGTTTGGTATTAAAAAGGAAAAAAGATTAACATGAGTTACAACATAAGTGGCGTATTTATGTAAAATTACTTTACATTTTTTCTGTAATTTTAAGAAATTTTTATAGGATGATATTTTTTCTTTTGTCAAGATGATTAAATCCACGGTGTGGTAAATCTTTCTTTTGTTCCAATCTTATCCAATTAATTCTCACTTCTCCGAATTACTATTATTCATATTGCTGCCGGCAAGCGGAGCTCGAGAGTATGACTGGGGACATGAAAATGAATTTAATCAGTTAAATTACATTCCAATAGAACTTTATACTCACATGACTATTTTATACTACTCGATTGGTTAATGGTGGGTTGCTAAGAGACAAGTTATAATTTGCATGTTAGTATGAAGATTAGTGATATGACACATTCCCAATACGACTCTGTATCATCTGGGGGGAGGTGGATGGCTTGACTTTATTGGTTCTAGCAGACACCGCATCTGTCTCAAGGAAAGTGTGTGAGAGATATCTGATAGTTTGATAAGGATGTATAGCAGTAAAAGCAGTTTAACAAACTATCTGATGAGCTTACAAGAAATGTCATGGATGAAACAGACTTTTTATGTTTTTTCCCTTAAATTACAACTTGAAAGTCCCCCTAAAAATATCAATTTCTGTTCTAAGCTCCCTCTAGAGCGGGAATGGTGATTGATTGCCTCTTCCCTATAACTGAACACTAGAATGGGTAAAGGTCACTCTCCCTTAGACTGCAGGAGTGAACAGGGTGTTGAACCCACTGAACCACTGCAAGGACTTGCATCCAAGGGGCGTAACCATAGGCAACGGCCGGCCTCATCGAAGAGCACTTTTGATGGTATGGATGACTGTTGACCAGCGACCGCCAGGTGCTTACCTCAGTGCGAGTCCCCGGCAGAGGCTTCAATGAATCTGTTTTACAATCTCATAAACCTCAATGATTCTTGTGAGTCATGATGGAGGAGGTGGCGCTTAATTGTTTCAGCTATTCATTGTAAGGCATCTCGGGTGTAATTATCAAACCTCTGTTGATTTAATAGATGTAATTTTACCCCAGGGTCATACTTTTTTTGATTGTTATTGGGGCGTAAGTGATTCAAACCCTTTGACCTGATTCACTAGCTTTGAATTCATTCAGGCAACCCCCTTGGGTTGGCCCTCTTGTATTTTTACACACTCCTGACTACTGTCATGACCAAAAGTTTGAGAATGACTAACAAAAATTTATATTTTCACTGATCTGTTGCCTCTGGTTTTTATGTGTGTTTTGTTCAGATGTTTTTATCACATACCGAAATAATAGTGCAATCATTATTATGTTAACAAAAAGCTTTTATTGCAGTTAGAATGAGTTTAATGCAGCAAGTCAATATTTGCATGTGTTAAGCCGTTTTCAGGACCTCTGCAATTCTCCCTGGGCATGCTCTCAATCAACTTCTGGACCTAATCCTGATGATAGCAGTCTATTCTTGCACAAATCAATGTTGCTTTTTGTCAACTATTTGGTTGGTTTTTGTATTGTCCACCCGGTTCTCTTGATGATTGACCACCATGTTCTCAATGGATTAAGATCTGGGGAGTTTCAGGCCATGGACCCAAAATCTCTATGTTTTGTTCTGAGCCATTTAGTTATCACCTTTCTTTTATGGACAAGGTGCTCCCTTTCTTGCTGGGAAAAGGCATTGTTAATCACCAAACTGACTTGGACGGTTGGGAGAAGTTGTCTGGGAGGGATTTCTGCCGGGTTACCATTCTTTATTCATGGATGTGTTTTTTTAGGCAAGACTGTTTTAGTGAAGGGGTTTTTCCCTTGTTGGAGAAGCAACCCTCACACATGAATGCGTTTTGGATGCTTTACGAGTTGGCAGTGAGACAAGTTGGGTTGGTATCGCTCACCTTTGTCTTTCCGAACAAGTGTTTTCCAGATGTTCCAAACATGCGGAGAAGCGGGATTTATCAGATGAAAATGACTTTACCCCAGTCCTCAGCAGTTTTTCCACTCCCTGTACCTTTGGCAGAATATTCAGTCTGTCCCTGATGTTTTTTCTTGGAGAGAAGTGCATTCTTTGCTGCCCTCCTTGAAGCAGGCCTTGCTCAACAGTGCGTGCAGATGCACCTTCCACACCTGGCTCTGCTGCCATTCCTGAGCAAGCTCTGCATTGACTGGTAGCCGATCCGATTCTGAAGCTGAAACACTTGTTAAGATAGACGGTCCTGGCGTCTTGCTGGTCTTTATTGGGTGCCCTGGAGACTTTTTGGCAACAATGGACACGCTCCTTGAATTCCTTGATGATGCGATTGATTGTTGACTGAGGTGCAATCTTTCTAGGCGATACCTTCCCTGTTAGGCCCGTTTTGTGGAGGTGGAGTGCAATGATGAATGCACGTGTTTCTTTAGAAATAACCATGGTTAACAGAAGAGAAACATGATGCAAGCACCAGCCTCCTTTTAAAGTGTCAAGTGGTGTGATTCTTACTTAATCATGACAGATTGATCTTCACAGCCCTGTTCTCATCAACCACCCTACACCTGTTGTTAAGGAGCAATCACTGAAACGATGTAGCTTGGTCCTTTTTTTAAGGCAGGCCTGCAATGAAGTTGAAATGTGTTTTGGGGGAAAAAAGTCATTTTTCTAGGCAACTATTGACTTTGCAATTAATTGCTGTTAAGCTGATCACTCTTTATAACATTCTGGAGTATATGCATTGCCATTATAAAACCTGATGACAGTTAGACTTTGTAAGAATTTAAACTTTGTTATCATTCTCAAACTTTTGGCATGACTGTAGACAAGGAAAAGGAAAGGATTAAGGGACCCAGGTGGGTCTTCTCTTCAAGTTTCATTGAGGGTGGGGACTTCAGGGAGTACTGGTATGGTCAAATCTGGGCTCCAGAGAATCTCTGAGTGTTTCTGCACCCACACAAAGTCACAGGTGTTGCGTTGATCAGAGCTCTGGATCTGGAATGGAGGAGCACACTATGGCAGGATTAGTTTCAATTCCATTACACAGATTTTTAACATATTTTTACAAGGCTATCATTCCTGCACTCAACTGCTATGTGTGAACACCTCCTAATTCTGGGTGGGCCTGGGAATAAAATCTCTGGGAGTGTGACCAGTGGGCTGTCTGGGGGTATTTCTGACAGAATAGAGTGTATTATATAGGTAGATCTCGGGCCAGGGAAGAGATGTTTATTCTTTGCTAGCTTCAGAATTTGTTCTTCAGAGTGGCGTTCATTCTTTCCACTTTTTTCCTGCTGAATTCGGGATGGTAGGGAGTGTACAGTCGAGGTCAGCTGTCTTTCATACATAGTAGTTTCAATGTCTCTGGTTAATTATGCAGTGAAGGCAGAAGGTCTGCTTGGTTCAGATTTAATAACTCAGGGATCCCAAATCTGGCATTTCTATTCAGTCAATAGTTTCTTCACGGTGGGTGCTGACAGTCATGTGGTTAATGGGTAGACTTCAGGCCATCCTGAGATACATATCCACCACCACTACTTGTTACTTTCACTCTTGGGTAATTCCAATGATGTTCATCTGGGATCCGCCTGGAGAGGGATATGTGTTTAGCCAAATACTTCCTTTGTGTTGGCATCAGTCCTAAGAGGGTTACAAGCATTGCATATTTCACAACTTTAGATGGCTACTTGCCGTGGAAATGGAGATTCTGGGTGCTAGGTTATTTTTGTTGATTGAAGAAATCATCTTATTAGTTCCTCTGTGGGTAGTACTATGAGCCCATTGTACTACTGCTGGATATAATGCACTTGGTAAACAAAGTCTATTGTGTTTCATCTAGAATCCCTCGCGTGTAATATTATGCTCCGTTTTCCCTCCCACTTTCTTTCCTTCGGGCTCGTTCGAGATGTTTTGAGATTGTTTCAACAGGTTAACACATGGATTCAAGTAGCCATCTTGTTCCTGGGTTCTTTCTTCTTGTTCTCTCCTATTCTTCCTTCTTCTTTCTTCTCACCTTCTTTTTCCTTCTTTTTTTTCTTCTCACCTTCTTCTTCCCTTCTTTCTTCTTCTCACTTCTTCCTTCTTTCTTCTCACATTTCCGTCTTCTTCTCACATTCTCATTCTTTCTTCTCACATTCTCCCTCTTTTCTTCTCTGTCGTGGTCAGCCACATATCAGCCACACTGCTTCCTTCTCGAATCTTGGGAAGAGAGCTGTGGCGGTTTGCAGCCAGGGTTTACTGCCTATATAGGTGCCTTCTATTCCACTGTCTTCTTCTTCCATGGGATTTTTAGTCTTCAAACGGCCACTTGAGCTGGCCAATTGGAGGCATGCATAGAGTCTGAAGGCTTCTTGTGATTCTTGATGGGTGTTAACAGCTGTCTGGAACCTCGCAGGTGCCCATTTCAGGCCAAAGTCATTGGCTGAGTCGGTGTATAGGTCATGGTTTTCTCTTGGCGAGCTTAACATGCTTTCCGTTTACAGCCCAGAGTTTACCTTCTTGGCTGGCATTCTCGTAAGGTAAAGATACAGCCTTCACGGTTTCTTGCAAGGTAAACCACAGCCAAATCCCGTATGGAATCGTTTGATGTTCCGCATATCTGGAATCCATATGTGAAGACGACATGTCTGGCTCTCCAACTTAGAAGTAGGGGACAGTAGGAAGATGGATGGTTTCGCAGCTCCATTGTCATGACTAGTCAGGAAGAGGCTTCATCCGCTGCAGTCTTGGTTTCATCTGTGGTAGACTGATCTTCATCTTCCCCCCTTGGAGAGGGCCATAGTGGCTGGGTTGCGAGTAGTACATCTTTTCAAGTGAATTTACACGGCATCAGTAATTGGCATTGTATAAGGTGATGGCGCTGTTTATTGAGATGAGTTGCTGCGACTGTTTAGTATACTTGTAGATCATGAGGTAGCCAATACATTGACCGGATGGCCTTAAAATGATGTCTTCAGTTTTTTCAAGAAGATCCTTGTCCAGCAACGATACGCTCTGAGCTTGTAGGGACAGTCCGTGACAACAGGATCTAATTGCAAGAATAGTATTACAAGAAGGTTCATCGCACTCATGTTTTTGTGTCAGGACTTCTGAAGTTTGGCCATAGTCTTCAAAATAGGAGGAAGTTGAAAAAGGCGTGGGTGGTAGTCCCGAGTTTCCAGAGATGGGAGCTTGTAGGGATAAGTTTTTTCAGGCTTGAAAAACACTTTTGTGCCTCAAGTGAAACGTTCATTGGTTTTGTGTAAATAATGTCCTTGAAAGAATAGTGTAAAACTTGCATTAAGACTGGAGGCATGGGTATCATTGACGACAGTAAAGTAAGTGACGAGGCTCCAAGAAATCTTGTAGGTTGTTTTAGATTGTTCGCGTGAAGAAATGAGCATCACAGCTTTTTTCCCGAACATCGGTAAGGTGTTTGGTACCCTGTGATATGCAATGTTCCGAGGGAATACACAACTTTCTTAGCAACAACATTGGAGCTTGGACTTTGGACTTTGCAGTTGATTGATGCCAAATGATTGAAGAAGACTCAAAGTGCTTGATTGACAAGTTTGTTTTGCAAATCGGTGTGCAAACAAGAGAATATCATACATGTCCTACAGGCTTGAGTCAATGGTTGGGTGAGTTCTGTGCACTTTGATGCAATCCTCGTTTTCCCCCCCCCCCCCCCCCCCCCCCCCCCCCCCCCCCCCCCCCCCCCCCCCCCCAGGTGGGCTGAGTATCACGATAAGTGTATAGCATAAGAGTTTTGACAAGTCCTTGTGTAGGGGGACACTGTAGAAGACATTCGCAGAAACCATAGATGTGATGTATGCAGCTGAAGGAAGGTACTTGGCTGAGAAGAACATGAGCTTTGGGGACAATAGGGTTCTCATAATCCGTGATGACAGCAATTACTGCTCTGAGTCGCTGAACCCAAACAGTTTTTTGGAGGTTCACCAGGGAATAAACTTTCTTGTGAACAGGGAAACCGAGGTGTATTTGCAGAAGAAATGAAAGTGATATGAGCTCCCATTTATCAGAAGTTCTGATTTGTTGGACTCCAGAGATTGTTTCTTGATCATGATTAAAGGGATATTGAGGCAAGCGAGGCGGGGGAAGCACCTTCCCTTTCCAAGAAGCACATGTACAGGTGTGAGACTGGAAAAGATGGCGACATCATCAGGTCCTTTAGACCAACACTTCAGGAGGTTAACTTGTGTCAAAGTTCAGGAGGTATTGTTGATGTGATAAAAACATATGAAGCGTTAGTAACAGCTTGTTGAGCTTCATGTGAGGAGTCCATGATGTCCAATTGGCACAGGGTTGGTTAAGCGGTCTGGGGTGGTCGTCCTTCCACTTCAATGCATGAAATGTTGTCAGGTGAAATGACGGTCCGAGTGGAATGTCAGAAAGTTTCAGAACCGATATGGATGCAACTGTATCTACAAGGAATGGAAGTTGGTAGCCCATTAATTTGAGAGTTGATGGTCAACAATGGTTAAGAATGACTATCAGTGGTGTTCTCTGAAGAATTGAGTAAAACGTTAAGACATAGGTTTTGCCGGAATCATATGGATGAGACGATAGGAGATGTTTGAGTTTGGAAAGGGAAGAGATGCATCTTGAGGATATGCTTGATTGCAGCTGACTATGGTTGATATTGTAAATTGAGGTACAATGAAGTGGATTTATCATTGTAGGACTGAGGTTGCGTTGTGTTTGTTGGTTGAATCTTGGCGGTTGATATTCAAAAACTTTGATACTGAGGTTGTTGATAGTTGATTATATGCTTGAGGCGTATTGTGGTAGTTGCTGTCCATGGTTAGCAAGATTCCTTTTGTCGTAACGAGCTTTAGCCCGGCACTGCACTCATGATATGTCCGGATCGATTGCATAAAAAACAAGGTTTTAGAGTTCGGCCTTGTTCCACAAGGGTGTTGTGATTCTGGAAAGGTCGCGAAACGTTCTCTCGAAGAGATTGGAGTTTTTTTCGGTAGGTTGATAACCAGGAAACATTGCATAGGTGATTGTAGAGTATGGTGTCTAGGCCTGAGCTGATAGAGCTGTGGGAGTCTTGAAGTAGGACACTTTGTAGAAACTTTCTATCAATTGTTGGGCTGAATCAGTCTGTGCCTTAGCAATGGAGAGAAGTTGACTTCCGGATAACTCTGCATATTTGCTCGGATGTGCTTCAAAGTCCCAAATGGGTTTAGTAAACCTTTAACAAACGCCGTTGTAAGAGGATTTTGTGAGCCTGTAGTGTTCACGTCAAATCCATGGTCTGGAATAAGGCAGACATTCGGTGATAAAAATTCTCCACGAGATTCAGTAGGGACTCTAGAGTAGACATTGAAGATATTCACTGGAGGATTCAGCAAGGTTCTTGGCCCAAGAATGAAGACGCGGCAGAACTCTTCCCAGGATGAGTAAGTTTACTGATGTCTCAACAGTGTACTTCTTGTAGGGATGATTTGATGATAGGCCAAAATTAATCCCAGCCCTTTATGCTTGGCAACATGGTATAGATCTTTACAAGAGGCAGAACTATGTTTTCTGTATCTGGCTGATGCACGGGTAAAATGCCATAGGGTTTTTTCTCAGGGTTGGCATTTGGGTTCAGTAGATTATTGGACTTGTTCGGGTGTAAAAGGCACGTAGATTGGTTTTGATCTTGTGGTATGTGGCTGGCGCTTATTGGGATGCGAATGTAGGAACCGGCAGGACAAGAATCCAGTGGCTGAGTCGGTGATGGTTGGTGGTTGCTGCGAAGGGGGGGTAAGTCATGAACGAGTATGAGTTCCAGGTGGGTAGGATGGGAATGTGGGTGTAGTTTGCAACGGAACTGAGGTTATACTATGAGTAATGGGTGAAGTTGTCCTGGGAGAGTTTGTGGTTTTGAGTAAGGGAGATCCTTGTCGTTTCAGACATTTGGCATAGCATCTGTTAGTAACCACTTTCATTATTTCAGGTCTGGAGGATTGGCTTGTGCTCAAGTAATGCATGTGACGTATGGCATGTACACATGCCCATTGGTGGGAACGCAAAAGATTCCAGAGATATAAGCGGTATGGACACGCGATTGGTAACTTGTTCGCTTGGCACTTTCAAGTAGTTATGGTTATAGTTTGTTTTCAGCAGTTGAACACAATTGTCCATGGGATGACATTATTATATACGGGTCAATCAGCATGCAGTAATGTAATCACAGTTTAATCTCTCCTAGAGTCAGCAGTCTGTGTGCTGCGTGAGCAATAGGAAAAATTTTGGAGTCCTTTATTTGGATTGCAGAATGTGGGTCATGGCATCCTGTAGTTTAATGGCATATTGTTCCTCCCCTTCTTCCTCTCAGTTTATTTCACTGAAAGTCAAAATAGGTTATAGAGGATGACGAGTGTCTTAGAAGCCGTGAGCAAAGGGTAGAGTGGTGCGTGGCTGGTGGTGTGGTGTTGTTCGTGATGTTTGCAGAGTGTGTGCTGGCAAAGACGATATCACGATGGACAGTTGCATATCAATGTTTTAACACTTAGTAAAAGTAACAGTGAATTGCACGGAGAGGGTTGGGAGTGGGAATGTTAGGTGTATCATGATGGTGCCTTGTTCAACTTTCAACCGAAACTTCCGGGTTATTTGGATTGTTAAGGACTACAATATGGCACAGGATGTTGGGAAGGCGGGGTTTGGTTTTGCCTTTCCGGATAACATGAGGAATGTTTGGACTTCATTAAAACGGCTATAAAAAATAACTGGAGGGTTCTGCACGGCGAGCTGAGGGAAGAAGACCGGGAGGGGGCAGGAGTTGAGGTAAAATTTATACAAGGTAGTGATCTGTGTTTGGTACGTTCCCTCCCACAATCTACGCACTTTCAGCGTTAATGGAATTTGATGACGTCAGTCCACCAACATTGAAAGTCGCATCTTGGAATGGCGGCAGCTCACTCTTTATACATCTGCATTCCTCATATCCTTATTTTATTACATTTCCAGTTTCAATGTAATTATGATTTGCCAAGACAGCGTTATTTTCTTTTCAGTGTTGTCTACCCACATGCTAGCTTATCTCTGTGATTTATGCTCGTTACACAGAGCGTATTAACTTTTTCTCTCAAGTTCTCTATTATATATTTTACTATTTTTCTCCTTTCGATCAACAATCCAGCTGCACCTTTTGACTGAGCGCTATACATTTTTCAGTAGCCATACCAGCCGAGGGGAGAAAATGTGCAGAAGCTACCAGCTATGACCCTCCACTAACAGATTGCTTTGAATCGAAGCCAAGGTTATACACTCTGCCAGAATTTCAGATGTGTAGATAACAAGTTGTGTGCTTCGTAGCTTGAATATAAATTAACCCTGATGCAGTTTTTTTTAACTAAGTAAAACTAGAACAAATTAACACAAAGTGTATGTTGAGTAAAGCCAACTCGTACATATATAACACTAATTCAATGTCTTCTGCTCGTCATCAGTAATCTCAAAAATTTTTAAAAATGCAGATCAATCTGTCTATAATCTGGCTTATCGAGAAACCCAGATCTTCTGTCTTATACCAGGGCTTATCAGAACCAAGATCTTGGTCTAAAACAGGCTTATGGCTACTCTCTTTAACCATTTCTTTAGATCTGTTCTGGGGTTCTATAACTATGTAACAGGCTTTGGCAATTGGGCCAGTTCTCTTAAGGAATGCAGTCGTCTGTCTGCATAACCATATCTGTAATATAAAAACTGTATATAACTCATAAAAGGCTTCGGTCTCGCTACCGGGTCGCTTATCTCATGATTTCTATTTTTTTTCCATCAGGAGCCAGCTCCTGACTACACTGAAGATGTATGATACCGAAAGGAAAATACATATCCAATCTCGTATACTTTACAGAGCAACAAGCAGAGGCATTAATGGTAGCCGTTTAAAGGCATACGCATATTTGTTCGATTACAGTGTACAGAGCACACCCTGGATGCACACCTGAAATGCTTACACAGGTCTCCTAAGGGAGGCGACAATCCACTAAAAGACTTTCAACTAGAAATGTCGAAAACATGATGTCTCGAAGTTTTTAAAATTCAGTGAACTTAACGATTCTGTGGGGTTGATAAGGCCCAAGTTGATTTGGCACTCCAGGACCGTGCAGTCGATGGTAAGGCATCGCCTCCTCAGGATACTCTTGGGCTATTTGAGTGCACGGCACTCACTGTTCAAGATGATTAAATCAGGTGTGAAATTCTCTTTGTTCCACTCCTTATCAATTAAATACAGCCTTGCCGATTATATTATTATTAGCTGCCGGCAGCCGGAGTGTCGAGATGTATGACCCATACGCTTGGCTGGGACATGAAATCTGAAGTTTAATCACAGTAAATATATTCAATTAGAAGTTTTTAATCACGATGATATTTTATCACTACATGATTGGTTAAATCTGGTGGTTGCTAAGAGACAAGTAATTTTTTGCATTGTACATATTGAAGCATTAGCTGATATGACCATTCCAACGCTATGTATCATCTGGGGGGTGCGGAAGGCCTTGACTTTCTTGGTTCTAGCAGACACCGCATCTGTATCCAAGGAAGCTGTGTGACGAGATATTGATAGTTCGATAAGGATGTATAGCCGTAACAAAGCAGTATAAACAACATATTGTTGAGCTTAACAAGAATGTAATGATGAAACAGACTTTTGATGTTTTTTCCTTAAATTACCAACTTGACACTTTGAGATATTATATATATTTCCATTATTTTTAAATGATCAACTTTTGCAATACATTGAAATATTTTTTATAGAACTTGGCTATTTCTCTTTATTAATTAATTAATTTTAGTTACAAATAATTTTTATTATTGTACATGTTGTTAGCTGTAGACTGAGCCACTATTTTTGCCCATTAAAAATAATAGCTAACTCCACTATGCCTCCTACCGGCTCAGGTAGACACATTGAACTAGGTCTGACTGTCGGTGCTGTATTGCGCCTCACTTTGCGACCGGCATTTATTTATTGCATCGGAGAGTTTTTAGAAGTGGTGCGTTTCCTGGCCCCAGATCGCCACAGCATGCCCCTTCATGTTAGGGCATTACAAAGTGCGTAAGCTTGCGGCTAACATCATAGTTCGTTTCCAACAGCGGAGCCTGGCACAGTGAGTGGCATTATACGCTGAAAACAGGCAAAAGCCATTCATAAGTCCCCCTTGTTTTTTTTTTTTACCTATTTTTTATTCGGGAATTTGAGTTGCGCTCCAGAAGGTTGATTCCGTCGAATCATGTTATACGATCAAATAAAAATGTTCTACAGGTTGATACAATCCGCCATAGCAAACATGTACAGTTTCCATATGTTTTGGTACTTAATAAAAATTCAAAACATTTATATTTTAATATCCCCTGCCTGCCTACCTTATGGCACCTAATAGCGTACCTAAACCCTGCATTGCCCCTTCCTATATGGCCCCTATAGCCTTATACCTATGTGGGCCCCACCTAGTAGCTTTTTCTTACTTTGTTACCTGTGGTCCACCTACTGCCTACTAGCTACCAGGGACTTACGCAACAGCCTACTTAGCTACTGGTTGAGCGGCTGCGGACTTGGGCCAATCTACCCATTATCTTGTAGCCTACCTACTTGGGGCCCACTAAACCTACCTGTAGCCCTGCGGTATTTTGGCTACCTGGGGCCCCCACCTACAGCCTACCTATCTACTGGGGGCTGCCTACCTAAATGGGGACTCTACCCAATACAAAGTTTTTACCAGAGTTGGGGGATGGCAGGGAAGTGAGTGTTGGAAAAGTGTAGGATTCTAAGTTATTTGTATCTAAATCGCGGGACTGGTAGATAAGAGAAGTTGTCATGATGGCGTTCTGACCGGGTGCAGAACAAAAAGGGAAAGTCAGACGACTCATCTAGAGAAACGTCTTCACCTGGTGAGTCAAAGATGTACTGTGCAATAATCACTTATTCTGTCTGCAGGTCTGTCGTACAATGGTTAATCTTCCACGATATGGTACTGTTTTGTGCTAATACACATCTGCAGATTCTGTGTACAGCTGGTGTCTACCACGATATGTCACTGTATGGTGAAATATGCAGTCTGTGAAGGCACCTGTGTACACTGGGTATATACCACTTTATGGTCATATATGGCGGCATTATAGGTTTTGTATCCAAGTTCTATATTCCTTAATTATATTGGGGAATATTTCGTCACTGTTTGGTGGTAAATTGTGGTCGTGTTCTGGGCAGTATAATCAGTTCTATATGTGGTGTGTAGCGCTATTGGTATGTTCAATTTTCTGGGTATAGTGGGATTTGTTTGGCAGCAGTATGATGGTGAAATTTATGGTGAAGGTGTTCACTACTTGTTTTATCTAGTAATTGAATGACTCAAGAGGTCCTGGTTATGTTTGTGGTCGGGGAGGTGGGTGAGCATCCAATAAAGTTGCTATTGTACAGGGCTTCTGCTAGTTATGCCCCTAGTCAAAGCTTAGTGTATTACTATACCAGATGCAGGTACTTTATCCAAAATGCAGCGCTGCTTCCTCTCTTTTATGTTTTTTTATATATATAAGTAAAGATGACAATGACAGTGTCGTCCATTAAATGTCACATTAACTTTAATGTTAAATATCAGAGACAGAAAATCATCAGGTTTTTAACAATTGAATCAACAGGACTTTTTTTTATTTAAAAATGATTAAAATCATTGGGGCATATCTGTCTCTGATATTTAACATTAAAGTTAATGTGACATTTAATGCACGACACTGTCATTGTCATCTTAGTGTGCACGCCAATACACGCCCGCTGGTCAGTGCGTACTTCTAAAGAGCTCCGGCCACCACTTACCCTTCCCTTCCCCAGTGTGTAAGCACGAAATAAGTGACATGTCAGTACACACCAGTGAATTTACAGCAAAATTAGCATTAATGAGGGCTATGATCATTACTGAATTTCGGGGGTGTTAATTCGGCCATAATGCAGTGCCAATTACTCCCAAAGTACACCCTCGCTATATTGTTGTTGAACCATCCCTAACCCTTTCCTGCCAGCATGAGTTTTGATCTCCTCCAAAAGCCATAACTTCTTTGTTATTTTTTTTACTATAGATAGTCCTTTTAATGGGTTGTTTTTTTTGAAAGGAAAAAAAGATTGACTTTTTAAATAGCACCATTGACGGGTACTTTTAAAATTTAAAAATTTTGGGAAACAAAAGGGAAAAAAATTCATATGGAAAAAAAGGGTGAAAAAAAAAACTTTTGCACTTTTTTTTGGGGTTTTTAAAATTTTTCAGGGAAACCCCACTGCTTGGAAAAAATTGATGTGGTATTTTTTTTTTTCCCAGCGAAGGTTTTCCAGTGATGCAAAAAATTTAAATTCTTTAAATTTTTCCCCATTTAATTTAAAAACAGTAAAAGAAAAAAGACACCACAGAATGGCGCAACCTCATGTATTAATGTAACATGCTCGAATGGTACTGGGCGATTGGATGGCCACCTGGTATTGTTGGCGTTAGGCAAAGGACACAACATGTACAGCAACTGGGGGGGTGCACAACAGTCGGGAAGAGAGCTATCCCCTGGGTTAGTCCGGGTCCGTGATCCACAAGGTCCAGGATAAAAAGGATAAAGAAAAAAACAAACCAGTTCTTTGTAGTTTTTTTGCCCTTGTTCATGGAATTTCCCTTTCCCTGGACTACTTGTCTCATTCTTTTTGGCTTAGTAGGGGTTCGTTTATAGTCTCCTTATCTTTGGGCAATTTTCGATACCAGGATCTGTTCAAAATATTAAAAACTGATGAATCGTATTTAGACGAAAACCGGGAACTTCTATTTTCCAATAAAAAACAAGATTTTTTAGTTTATTTTTGGGTTGTTTTTATTTAATGTCCCCCGGCATTTTTTAGCTTAACCCAAAATGATTATTGGCTTTAAATAATTTAAAAACTCTAAAATAATATTAAAAATTTTATTTTTTATTTTTTTTATTTGCATTGCGACCCCAATTTATGCAAAAAAAATAACTTTTCAAATTTTACATCTATAGACTTAACAGGGTATGCCAGTATACAAAAAACCCTATTTAAAGTTTAAAGGGCAAATTAAAAATTTAAAAATATAGTAATTCAAATTTTTTACTAGTCTTGACATAATCTCTTACTAATTACTGACAAAATTAGTTTAAAATGTTCCCCAAGGGATATGACTTGTATTTTTTGTTTCAGCTTTAATCTCTTAAACCAAAAACCCCCAAAAAATATTATTCATAAGAAAACCGGTCTCCCCAAAACTGAGGAGCATGGGGCTTGCAAGGACCGAAGGTGATAGTTGAAAAGAAAAAAGTTTATTTTTGGTCCAAAAAAGCCATTTAAAATTTTTTGAAGTCTGAGACACAAATACATAGATCAAAAAAAAACAGTAGCCAACACATTTCAGGGCCCAAAAAGGGCCCTTCCTAATGGCATGAGGACATACAACTTTTTTTCTCAAAAAGTACACTGACCAGCACTTTTTTTATTTTTTGCCTTCTTGATTTAACAGTAAACTTTTTTATTTTTTCAATGCAGATTTTATGAGGCCTCGGGGGTTTTTGGGACAATTGTGTTTTTTTTTTGGGGGGGGGGGGGTGGGAAAGTTAATTTTTACTTATAAATGAGTGCAGAATTTAAAAAAAACAAATTCTAATTTTTTTAAATTATGTTTCATACCATTCACATTTCACAATTAATAATTTATTAGATTAATTCTACAGGTTTTTACGGTCATGTGGATACCTTATATTTATAGATTTTTTTTGTGTGTGTAATGCATGCACAGTTATTTTATTATTAAATATTTTTATTTTATTATTTTTTTTCTACACTTTATGTTTTTTACATTTTTTTTAAATCCCATGAAGGGATAACTGTTTTATTATTTTTTTACACTTTGTAATGTATTAGCATATTTATATATGCTAATACATTATAGTCTGTGTAAATTTGACACGGGCAGCAGTCAGTGTGCCCTGATCGCTGGTTTGTTACACAAACAGCCCTGAAGCTGTTCTAGGTCCCCAGGGCTGAGTGTGCAGCTGTTCCCTGGGCTCTGTTGGGTCACTGGAGTCCCCGATCACCTGGCAATCAAAGGGTTAAACGCCAGGGAGTGGAGGTTTTCTCCGCTTCTCAGCGCTTGCATTGACTGTGCTGGGAACAGGGCTGTGAAGTACAGCTCTGGTCTCAGCGCAGCTGCGGCACAAGGAGCCACAAACCGGCGGACGGTCATTAACCCCTTAACGATCGGCCACTGTCTTTTTGGCGTCGCTGTAGACTGCGCTGGGATCGGGGCTGTACTACATAGCCCTGATCCTAGAGCATCTCCTGCGACCACCGGGGGAAACCTCCGCAACCCGATGCTTTAACCCTTTGATTGCGGCGGTGCGTTACCGCAGCACAATCAAAGGGTTTCCCTGCTCTGTCGGGTGATCGGAACACCTGGTGACCCGACAGAGCTCGGGGAACGGCTGCAAAAGTCAGCCATAGGGGGCCTAGAGTGGCCCCAGAGCTGTCTGTCTATGAAGCCAGTGACCAGGACACACTGTTGGGGCTGTCCAGATCACTGCCTGTGTCAGACTGACACAGATTATAATGTATTAGCATATATGAATATGCTAATACCTTACTAAGTGTTTTAAAAAAAAAAAAAAAAAGGTAACAGTTCTCCCTTCATTGGATTAAACAAAAAAAGTAAAAAAAAATCATAAAAAAAACATAAAAAGTGTAAAAAAAAACAATAAAAAATAAATAAAATAAAAATAAATATATAACAAAATATAATTGTGCATAAATTACACACACAAAAAAACCTAAAACATATTAGTATCCACATGACCGTAATAACCGTTTGAGTTAATCTAAAAAAGTTATTATGTGTGAATATGAACGGTGTAAAAAAAAATGTAAAAAAAAACAGAAAATGTTTTAAAAAATTTTTTTAAATTCAGCAATTATTTATAAGTGAACGTAAACTATTCCCCCATAATGTACAACTTGTCTCGAATAAAAAGAGGCCTCATCCAACTGCGTTATTGAAAAAATAAAAAAGTTGCAATTGTTGAAACGCAAGGAGGCAAAAACTAAAAAAACCTTCTGGTCATTAACTACTTTTCAGGCCTGGGAGTCAGGGCCGCCGCCAGACATTTCAGGGCCCCATACAGCTGAAGCACCTGCCCCCCCCCCTGTAAGCCCCGCCCCCAGCAACCAGATCGCCCCATCCCCAGCAAAAAAAACAGCCTCTAGGAAATAAATGCGCCCATTTTACCACATAATACAGTATTCAAAAAAGAACTGTTTTGTGTAGTACAATAGCAAAGGAGTTACATATCTGTCTGTCTCACACATCTGTCTGTCTCACATATCATAGACACAGGGCTAAGTAGCTCCATCCATATTGCCCCCCACCGGGCCACATGCAGTATCCCCCTCCCCGTGTTCCGTGGGCATGCACCTCACCACCGGCGAAAATACACACCAGCAAGAAAGTATAAGGCCCCGTTCACACGGCGGTTTTGGCCGCGGCTCTCGGCGTGAAACCTCGTCGAGCCGCGGCGCAAACTCGCGTCTCCCGACACGGGTTTGCGGGGCGGGAATTGGGCGTAGTCTGGGCGCAGGAGGGCGTGGTTTGGGGCACGGCTTGCGCCGAGGGTTTGCCCCCATGCAAATTAATAACAGGGGGCAAACCGCGCCGCAAGCCGCGTCCCAGCCACGCACCACCCGCTCCGACAACCGCGGCGACGCCCACGGCAATACCGCACGGCCGCCGCGCAGAGCACTCCCTGTAAAGAATTGACAGGAGAGTTCTTCACACGCGCGGGTTTGTCCGTGGCCCCGAAGCCGCGGCCAAACCCCACGGCGTGTGAATATTAACGCGGTTTCCCATAGGAAACCATGTTACTAAACTAGGCGCGATTTGGCCGCGGAAACCGCGTCGGAACCCGCGGCCATAACCGCGGCCAAATCCGTCGTGTGAACATGGCCTAAGTGTAACTCCTATCACAGGGTCAGGTGTTCCCTCTTTTACAATCAGGGACACATGTACGCTGCCACTATATTAACGCCAATATAACCACAACCCCCGCCATATGGAGACCACATAGTGGTCCGACACCAGCTCAAGTCACATCACATTACAGTGAACACAGCACTGATCCAATATAGAAGTAAAACAACCCCTGAAATCAGGGACTCACCAGAGACGTCCTATCTGATGAGTCGTTCTTTTTCCTTTTTCTTCTGCATCCGTTCCACACCGCCATGATGACTTGTCCCGGCCACACCCCACCCATGCAGAAATTACACACAAATATCTTAGAATCCTCAATTTTCCAGCATTTCTTTCCTATTCCCACTCTTACAAACTACCCAGGGGTGAGAGAGCGGGTACAAGCCATAAGGTCTACTATCCTAAAAGGTTGGAGGGTGGGGAGAGAACTAACCCCCTGGAGATAATGCTACAACTATGGGCTGCTCCCCTCACAATTACATTACCAGGTAGGTAGACAAGACCCTAGGTAGGTTGGCAAATGTGCAAGGCCCCAGGTAATTAGATAGGCCCTATTAGGTAGGTAGACCCCCGCTGGATAAGTTGGTAGGCCAGCCCCAGGTAGGTTGGTGGGTACCTAGCCATGAGTCCCCTTTAGTTTGTAGGCAGTCAGAGCCCCCTTTAGTTTGTAGGCAGTCAGGGCCCCTTTAGTTTGTAGGCAGCCAGGGCCCCCTTTAGTTTGTAGGGGGGCAGGGCCCCCTTGAGTGTGTAGGCAGTCTGGGCCCCCTTTAGTTTGTAGGCAGTCAGAGCACCCTTTAGTTTGTAGGCAGTCAGGGCCCCCTTTAGTCATAGTTGCCAACTTTTGAAAATGGAAAAGCAGGAGAACGAAGAGGGTGGCGCGTGTAGCACGCCGTGGCAAAAAAATTGCATGGGCACGCCCATCTTTTTAATGTGCCACGCCCCTTCAAAAAGTCCCACCCACTCCGCCTAACTGCATAATGGCTTAGGAAGAAAGCCAGGTAGATGCCCTTATAGCCAGGTAGTAGCCCCCCATAACCAGGTAGTGCCCCTTACAGGCAGGTAGATGCCCCCTTTTTTGCCAGGTGCTGCCCTTAGTTAGCAGGTAGTTGCCCCCTTTTAGTAGCCAGTATTGCTCATTGTAGCCAGGTAGTTGCCCCCTTTGATAGCCAGGTAGTTTCCCCCTCTGTTAGCCAGGTAGATGCCCACCTCTGTAAGCCAGGTAGATGCCCCCCCTGTAGCAGTAAGCCCCTCTGTAAGCCAGGTAGTTGCCCCCTCTGTAAGCCAGGTAGATGCCCCCTCTGTAAGCCAGGTAGAGCCCCCCTCTGTAAGCCAGGTAGAGCCCCCCTCTGTAAGCCAGTAGAGCCCCCCCCCCTCTGTAAGCCAGGTAGAGCCCCCCCCTCTGTAAGCCAGGTAGAGCCCCTCCCTCTGTAAGCCAGTAGAGCCCTCTGAACCAGAGGCCCCCCTCGTAAGTCAGGTAGAGCCTCCCCTCTAGCCAGGTAGATGCCCCCCCCTCTGTCAGCCAGGTAGAGCCCCCCTCTGCACCAGTAGACCCCCCCTCTGCAGCCAGGTAGACCCCCCCATTGTAGCCAGCTATACCCCCTATAACTAAATAAAAATAAAATAATAAAATCCACTCACCTCACCAGGCTCCTGCAGCTACGGACATCTCCTGGCCGATCTCCTTAGCGACGCAGGGGAGTGAGAGCAGCCGCACGTCACTTCCCCCCTGCGCCGCTGACCTGTATGTAGAGCGCGCACAGGCGCCGGACATACAGGGGGAGAAGGGAGGAGGGAGCGATCCCTCCTGCCTCCTCCCTGCAGAGTGAGACTCCGGGCGGGTGAAGCGGGCGCAGCGGCCTTTTCACCCGCCTGTAGGAGCGGCCCGGCGGCGCCAGAGTAGCGCACTAGCCTGCTGGTGGCGGGAGGAATGCCAGCTCTCCCGGGAGGGCGGGGGAGGACCCCAAATAGCGGGACCCCCCCGCCAAAAGCGGGACAGTTGGCATGTATGCCTTTAGTTTGTAGGCATTCAGGGCCCCCTTTAGTTTGTAGGCGGTCAGGGCCCCCTTTAGTTTGTAGGCGGTCAGGGCCCCCTTTAGCTTGTAGGCGGCCAGGGCCCCCTTTAGTTTGTAGGTGACCAGGGCCCCCTTTATGTTTAGTTACAGTCAGGGCCCCCTTTATGTTTAGTTACAGTCAGGGCCCCCTTTATGTTTTGGTAGAGTCAGGGCCCCCTTTAGAGTTAGGTAGAAAGGGCCCCCTTTATGTTTAGGTAGCCAAGGCCCCCTTTAGAGTAAGCTAGCCAGGGCCCCTGTAGAGTTAGGTAGTGTCATGGCCCCCTTTATTGTTAGGTAGAGTCAGGGCCCCCTTTAGAGTTAGCTAGCCAGGACCCCTTTAGAGTTAGCTAGCCAGGGCCCCCTTTAGAGTTAGCTAGCCAGGGCCCCCTTTAGAGATAGGTAGCCAGAGCCCCCGTTAGAGTTAGCGAGCCAGGGCCCCCTTTAGAGTTAGCTAGCCAGGACCCCCTTTAGAGAAAAGTCTCCAGGGGTTGGTAGAGTCGGGGCTCCCTCTAGAGTTAGATAGAGAGGGCCCCCGGTAGAGTAATGTAGCCAGGGCCCCCTTTAGAGTTATGTAGCCAGGGCTCCCTGTAGAGTTAGCTTGCCAGGGCCCCCTTTAGCGTTAACTAGTCAGGGCCCCCTTTAGAGTTAGCTAGCCAGGGCCCCCTTTAGAGAAAGTTATCCAGGGCCCCCTTTAGAGTTAGCTAGCCAGGGCCCCCTTTAGAGATAGGTAGCCAGGACCCCCTTTAGAGATAGGTAGCCAGGGCCCCCTTTAGAGATAGGTAGCCAGGGCCCCCTTTAGAGATAGGTAGCCAGGGCCCGCTTCCTTATATATATGAAAAAAAAAAAAAAACAAAACAACCACTCACCTGACTCCCGCTCCTGCCGCTCCCGGACGCTCCCTCTACTGCTGCCCTGCATAGGTGGCGCGGTGATTATTATTATTATTATTATTTATTTTAAAGCGCCATTGATTCCAGGGCGCTGTACATTCGAGGGGGTTACATACATTACATAAGTCAAACGAGTACAGTGATAAGGGATAATGACAATTGGCACGACAGAGGGTGAGAGGACCCGACCTGCGAGGGCTTATAATCTACAAGGAGGGGGAATGAGACAGGAGGTGAGGGGCAGACATGTCTGTGGAGGAAGTAGTGACAAGTTTAGTGAAGGTTATAGGCAAGCCTGAAGAAATGGGTTTTCAGGTTGCTTTTGAAGCTGGTGAAAGTGGAGGAGGTGATGTGACATCACTGCACACCTATGTCAGCAGTAGGGGCCGGCGCCTGGCAGGGTTAAGGCCTAACGCCTTACATCTGCCAGGGCGATCAGCGGAGCGCAGCGCTAGCGGCGCTGTGTTCCGCTCACACAGCGCAGCCCCGGGAGTTGGGGGCCCGGTCTCTGAGCACTCAGGACACAGGGCCTGGGTGTGCAGAGACCGGGTGCGGCGGCCGGGCCCCGGGGAACAACGGCACTGCCTCCGGGGCCCATAGCAGCTCGTGGCCCACACTGTAGGTCAGTCTGAGCCTGGTTCGGCAGCTGCGCTGCCGGGCCCCGCTCTATCATGAGTAATAAGGTGGCCTGCTTGCAGCGGGCCCTCTTATTCCACCGGGTCCCGTACAGGAGTACTAGCTGTACCTCCTGTACGGCGGCCCTGCTGGGAGTTAAGGGGTTAAGGCAGGGGTGTAAAACTGCCGGCCCTCCAGCTGTTGGGAAACTACAACTCCCATCATGCCCACTGTTATAGATTATACAAATGCATGATGGGAGTTGTAGTTTCCCAACAGCTGGAGGGGCGCAGTTTGACACCTGTGGGTTAAGGAGTTGTAGTCAGGCATTTTCAGTTCCAGTACTAGGAAGTTGAGCGATGTGTGTTTACAACAGCAGAGGATGGTAGAAGATGTAACTAAGAACCAATATGAGAGACTCAGCAATGACTGAGAACAATATGAGAGGCACAAGAGGATGGCGACTTGCTATTGAGCAGAGAGGAGTGTACAGGGTGAGAAGAGCCTGGAATAAATGTCTGCAATTCAGGTTGGGAATTGTAGTTTGCTTTTGATTGACATGAGCTACTGCTGAAGCCAAGCCCACTCTTGCTGCGCTGGGAAGGAGCACATAGGAGGCAACAGTGACCAAATATGTCAGCTATACATGTTTTGAATGTAGGACTAGTGTTAGGATGGCACAGGACAAATACTGGTCAGTTTATCCGACCGCTATTTGTACTGTTTTTGGGACGTGCACACGGCCGCAGGGGGAGGGGCTTTTGTCCGCGATGTACATTTTAAACTCCGAATAAAAGTGGATTTTATTCATACGCTACTTCAGCTGGACATCGTTTCTTCTTATAACAAGAAGAAAGCCCTTTTAGAAAGCCATAAGAATTCCCGTATACAGATTGCAAAAAGCTATGCAGGGGACACAGCAAGATGTGGAAGGAGGGGCTCTGGTCAGATAAGAACAAAATTGAACTTTTTGAGCCAAATGCCAAACGCTATCTGTAGAGGAAAGGCAATCTCCAACTATTCCTGCAAAATCTGTGCGCCAAAAGCCAAAACAACCGTCCTTTCTGAATCCCGCCATGTGGCCAGCCAGCACTTTATGAACACATTTAAGTTATTGCTGTACTTGGGAGACATTGAGGAACAGATCTTGGTGCTCTTTCTCCAGCTTTGTTTGAAAACTTGTAGCTAAAATTGCACTTTAAAAAAAAAAAAAAAATGCAAATTTTTATTTTTATGATCAAACCAACTCTAAAAAAAAATATGTGAAACATCTGTGGGTTAGGAATGCACACTACACCCTTAGATTAATTCCTTAATGGGGGTTAGTTTCCAACATGGAGATTTTTATGGGGGGTTTTTCTTAGTTTTAGTACCTTAAGGTCTCCACAAACCTAAAATGGTGCCTAAAAAATATATTATTAAAAAGGAATCCCAAAATCCAGTAGGTTATTTTTCAATTCTGAAGCCTGTGGTTTAGTCAAAAAACACGCTAAGGGCGGCATGTATGAACAGGGCTGCACCAGAAGTCTGGCGTATGTTCAGCCCAACATCAGGCGCAGCGCTGTTCCCAACAGTTAAAAGCCTCCTGTAAGCCAGTATCAGACGCATTACAGCGCACCCACAGCACTTTGTAATACACCTGATTTGCTAGAAAGCACCTGATTTATAACCAGGGCCGTTCCGAGGCTAAATTGCACTCAGGGCGAGGTGAAGAAATCCCCCCCCCCCTCCCTCCGTAACATAATGCGACGCATTGCATCACCATCAACCAAATCTAAAATATACAAAAAGCTTTAACACAATGTGCTATGTATAAAACTACTAAATAATAGTCATACAGTTACCAAATAACACTGCTACACCAACCAGAATCCCAAGACCACTAAGACCACATATCACCAGCACACAGTGACCGAATAATAAAACCCCACCATGACCACATATCACCAGCACATAGTGACCGAATAATACAAACTGACCATTACTGAGTATAAACCATTAAACTACAACCAATATTACCGGCATACAGTGACCATACAGTGGTGTATACCAGCTGTATACAGGCTCTGCAGACATATAAATGATTACATTAAAGTTATATCCAGTGACTCACAGGAGTTGTCTCTGAAGAGTTGGTCTCTTTCTCTTCTTCTTCTTCTCCATTTGTCCCGGACACCATGACGACTACCCTTGACTCTTCACTGTAAAATTTATAAAATAAACATCTTAGACTCTTCACTTTATCAGCACTTCTCTACCAATTCCTAGCTCTATACAAACTCCCCATCTATAGCAACCTTCATACGGTAGCCATGTAGGAGATCATGTAGCCAGGTAGTAGCCCATGTAGCCAGGTAGTAGCCCCTGTAGCCAGGTAGTAGCCCCCTGTGGCCAGGTAATGCCCCCTGTAGGCCAGTAGACCACACCCCCTTATTAGCCAATGTAGATACCCCTGTAGCCATAGATGCCCCCCTTGTATCCATAGAATGCTACCCCTTGTAGCCAGTAGATGCTCCACCCTATAGCCAGTAGATGCCCCCATGGTAGCCAGTAAGATACCCCTGTAGCAGTAGATGCACCCTTAGTAGCCAGTAGATTGCCCCCCTGTAGCCAGTAGATACCCTTAGCAGTGTCTGCCCCTGTCTGCGCGTCCCGTGTTCCCGGAGCTGCTGAGCGGAGTAATCGGCGGTGACAATCACCACGCCCTTACGGCTGTCAACGAGCTCATGGATCTTACTCATCGCAGAGCTTCTGACCGAGGAGACCAGCGTCCCAGGGGGCGGCGGTGAGGCCATGCGCCCCCCTGCGACGCTGATACATACAGGGAGAAGGCAGGACGGTAATGGATCCGTCCCTGGCACCCTCCCTGTACCAAGCAGGCTACTGACTCTGCCCGTCTTGTTATAAAAACATCCGCACGGCAAAAACATGGGCTAACCTCCCGGTGAGTGAGGCGGCGACCGCGGCGGTCCCCCACAGTGAGTGGAGCCTCTGCGTCCCCGGGCGATCACCCGCCTATCGCACCGTCCGTCAGGAACCGCCCTGTTATGACGCCGCATGTAGACATGTTCATAAATCAGGCGCATTCTAATAATACTAATAATAATGCGCATGAAATATGTGTTAAACCCCTTCCCGACATTGGCGTATGCATACGCCCTAGCTGTAAAAAGTCTGACTTCCCCGCAAATGGGCGTATGCAAAACGTCCTGGACTCTCAGAATCACCGCGTCTAAAGACGCGTTGATGCACGGGAGATGACTGCTGTCCCTGATTAGCAGAGCATCTCCCTCGAATGCCCAGGGAGGCAGCGATGCCCCCCCGTATCAGCGATCGCTGTGATTGGCTGTTCAAATCAGAACAACCAATCACTGCAATGTAAAGTGAAAGTAAGATGGCTGCGCCTGCAGACGCAGCGATCGGCGATGATTGGTCTGTATAACACAGCACCAATCCATCAGGTGAGTAGTTGGGGCGTTTTGTGGGTGGTAACCACAACCCCCAGCGGCTGCGATTGGCCCGGTCGGTTCCCGACCGGCCAATCGCTCGCATGTCCCGCCATTTAAACTAACGAGCACCGCTCTGCGCCGCCATTTCCGGTTCGTGAAAAGTCGATCAGAGCAGGTGCCCGGTACTGCCCGAGACGTTTTCCTGAACCGTACATTGCTGGTCCAGTGGTTCTGTGCCCCCACCGTCGGTCCCCGATCTTCAGCAGAGCTCCTCTCCGCACGGCAGCCTCCTGCCGTCTGAAGCGCCGTTGGCTTCTAGTGGTTGCAGAGTTTACCTGTTTCTCTCTGACATCAACAGAGCCACAGGCAGCCTAGCTGAGCACCTTCCCCTTGCAAGCTGAAGAGTGATTTTATCACTGATCAGCTTTTTTTTTTGGTGCAGGGTTTTTTTGTTTTTTTTTTTTACATTTTTTTTTTTTACATTTTTTTTTTTATATTTATTTTTTACCTCAACCGGTTGACCAATACTGGCGCAACCACGCTGACTAGTGAAGCATCACAAGTCAGCGATTGTTAATTGATTTTTCCTGTTTTATTTTTTTTCCTGTGGCCGCTGATCAGTGACGTTTATCACTGATCAGCGTTCACCAGCTCAGTTGTTGGCCACAGGGTTACCTGCTGCCACTAGAGCGCTGGTCAGTGACGCATATCACTGACCACACTGTGCTCCCATTGGTGCGCATTTTATTTATTTTTTGGGCAGAAAAAAGATTTTTTTTTTAGTGATAGGTAAACGGAACGTTATAGGTGTAGGTAGTAGGCGTAGAGTTAGTGAAGTCCCGTATAGTTAGAAAAAAATATTTTTTTCTAGTTAGAAGTTTATAAAAAAATATTTTTCTAGTTTTTTTTACTACATTTTTTTACCGTTGTGTTAGGGTAGTATTTTTTACTGACAGGACCGTTCAGCAGTGTTTAATTTTTGCTGACGTTCATTCAGTAATATTTTTTGTACTATAAATATAAAATTTTTGTTTTTCTACTATTCGCTTTTTTTTTTTTATCAAAGTTCAAATACAAATTTTTCAGCAACGGCACGCTAGTATAATTTTTTTACTAACGCGCTGATTTCTGATTATTTTTTTATTGTTCCTTTTCTATTTTTTTTTTTTTTTTGTTTCTTTTATATTAAAAAAAAAAAAAAAAAATTAAATTGCCTCCACACGGTCTAAGAGCACTACATACACTCCCCCAACTGGTCGGCAATATTTTTTAACACATACACGTGTATAATCACACCCATTTTACACGCCCGTTAATTTTCTCAAGCCCCCAAATAAAATGTCCCAGTCTTCCGAGAGACGCTACTCAGCGGAGGAGGCGTAACCTATCCTGGCCGAGGATAGCGAATCCGTCAGTGATTCGGTACTGAAGGAGTTTACTGGGTATACGTCTTTTGTCCGAATCATCCGAGTCCCTCCTCCGCTGATGAGGGTCCCTCCCGTAGACCGCCCCCCGTAGGTCAGAAGAAGGTGACCCCCCAAAGTAGTGACTCCCCATATGGACTTTCCCCCCGCCCCAGATAATTACCAGCCACAAATCCCTGAATTTGTGCCACGCTCCTGGAGTCCGTATCGACACCTACAGGCCTCACTTAAATAGATTTTTTTAAAGTCTTTTCTCTGAGTATCTGGTAGATGTCATGGTGGACAGACCAACCTCTAATGCCCTGCAGTTTCTTGGCCCTGAACCCCACGTCCTCATTCTGCAGGTGGACCCCTGTGAACACTGGCAGAGATGAAGGCATTTTTGGGGTCTGATTCTGCACATTGGGCATAGAGAAAAAGCCCCGAGGCCGCGGCAGTATTGTAGTACTGAGTATCTTTTACAGACTACTCTTTTCTGCCATAACCATGTCCCGTACCCGCTTTGAACAAATCCAAAGATTTTTAACACTACACGGATAATTCCGCTGGAGCCCGCCCCGTGACGACCCCCGACTTATGACCGCTATAAAAGGTTCGGGGGCGCTGTTTTATCACCCATTTCAGCGCCAAATTTTCAGCGGTATATAACCCTGAGAAATTTTATTTGTGTAGACGAGTCCCTTCCTACACTTCAAGGGCAGGACTCAAAATTCGCCAATTACCTGCCCAGCAAAAAGCGCGGTACGGGATTAAAAATTAACAAAGTGGATGCGAGATACTTCCGGATACACCCACAACTTCCGGATTTACGAAAGGGAAGGACAGCCAGATTGTGCCCCCTGAAAGCCCCACGCTCCTAAAAATTAGTGGAACAATAGTGTGGGATTTGTGCACCCCACAGCGGAAAAAGGTTACCAACCTGTACCGTGGATAACTTATCTTTACACCAGCATTCCACTTTTATAAGTGCCTCAGACTGCAGACTACAGCAGCCTGTGGCACTGTGCGCAAGAACCAAAGGGGACTCCCCAAACCCTTTGTTGCGCAATACTTGCTCCCAAGGGGAGAAAGCAGTCCCAATCCAGCGGTGACCTGCTGTTGGTAAAATACAAGTGATAAGAGGGACGTCCTTGTATTACCACAAAGTCACTGCCCCAGCACTACCCCTGCCAATGTACAAGGGTACCAGAGGAACAGTCGACCCACAAACCCCGACTGTATTCTGGATTTACAATCGGTACATGGATGGGTACGACCTGTCGTACCGAGGTTCTGAAGCCATACAGTGCGGACTGAAGACCAAGGTGTGGTACAAAAAAGCTGGCCGTGCACTTTGTGCAAATGGCCATGAACAACGCTTTAGTTCTTTTCCGTTGTACCAGGCCAAGCAGGGACGTTTATTACCCTTCCAATATGGAAGGTAAAAAATGCGCTTGTTTTTGGGAACCAGGGTGAGGGCCCCAGCACATCTGGTTCTGACTTCCCCCGTATTTTACCCGTCAGCATTTCCCCAATGAATCCCCTCCCCTGGCAAAAAGTGTAGAACACAAAAAAAAAAATGCAGAGTTTGCTACAGAAGGGGAATCAGAAAAGACACCACGTACTGTTGTGAAACCTGCCCTGATAAGCCCGGCCTCTGCATAAAAGAATGCTTCAAACTGTACCACTCATCTATGGATGTTCGAATTTAAGCTTTCTTTATCCTTTTGAGTCTGCAACCGTTCCCTGAAGCACCAATCTTTCATAGGTTTTATTGTGCTGTTACATGGCACGTCCGTAAAAAATGTCCAGTTTGCATTTTTCGCCTTTGTAACGCACAATAATGTGTGAACTAATTTTATGAAACACCTGTTTGTTCAAGATTTGAATTACACTCCTTAAAATGTTCCTTGAGTGGTGTAGACGTTCTAAATGGGGTCACTTTAGGGTGATTTATAATTTTGTCACACTCACAGCATGTACAATGTCCATGACATGCTGTACATTTCATCAAACTAGGCGTGTCCCATGCGCATAGTTGCTAGTTCTCTCCATTGCGTGTTTTTCTAGGTGGCAGACCAAATTCCTAGGGTGACATGTGGGGTGTCCCTAGAACGGGGAGACATGGCATAAAAATTGTAATCTGATTATTCAATTTTGCAGCAAGGGCTTTCCGCTGTTATTTGTGCAGTAAGATGGCGAATGTTACCGCATAAATGTCAGTATCCGCATTTTTTTTGCCTTCTAAAGCATAGTAAATTTCCTGTGAATTAATTTGTATGAAATCACCCGTCGTGTCAAAATTTGAATACACACCCTTAAAATTTCCTTGAGGGTGTTACGTTCTAAAATGGGGTCACTTTAGGTGTTTTATTATTTTAGTTTCACAACACAGCATGTACAATTGTCAGGATCATGCTGTGTATTTCAGAAACTAGGCCTGTCATGCGCCTAATTGCTATGTTCTCCTCCATGGCGTGTTTCAGTGGGGCAGCCAAATTCTAGGTGACTGTGGGTGTCCCTAGAACGGGGAGACCAGGACATGAAAAAATTGGAAATCGATTTTCAATTTTCGCAAGGCTTCCGCTCGTTATTGTTCAGTAAGATGGAGATTTTCGCATAAATGTCTGTTTGCATTTTTTTGCCTATTCTAATGCATATGTAATGTCTGTGAATAATTTTATGAAACACCCGTCGTTCAAAATTTTTGAATTACACCCATTAAAATGTTCCTTGAGGGGTGTACGTTCTAAAATGGTGTCACTTTAGGGGTGTTTTAATAATTTATTGTTCACATCACAGCATGTACAATTTCGTCCGGACATTCTGTTGTATATTCAGCAAACTAGGCCCTGTCCTGTGCATAATTGCGATGTTCTCTCCATGGCGTGTTTCAGGGGCAGCCCAAATTCTAGGTGACATATGGGGATGTCCCTAGAACGGGGAGACATGGCAAAAAATTGGTAAATCTGCTTTTTCAATTGTTGCGCAAGGCTTTGCCGCTGTTATTGTGCAGTAGATGGCGAATTACGATAAATGTTCAGTTTGCATTTTTTTTGCCTATCTAATGCATAGTAATAGTCTGTGAATTACAATTTAATGACACACCCGTCTGTTCAAAATTTTGAATGTACACCCCTTAAAAATTTTCCTTAGAGGGGTGTACTTCTAAAATGGGGTCTCTTTTGGGTGTTTTATAATTTTTGTCACAATCACAAGCATGTACAATTGTCAGGACATGCCTGTGTATTTTCAGCAAACTAGGCCTGTCATGACAAATAGTTGATATGTTATCTCCCTGGCGTGTTTCAGGTCAGGTGTCAAGCCAAATTCTAGGTGACATGTGGGTGACCCTAGAACGGGAGACATGGCAAGAAAAATTGGGAACTTCTGCACATTTTTCAATTTTGCGCAAGGCTTGCCGCTCTGTTATTGTGCAGTAAGATGGCGAATTACGCATAAATGTCAGGTTTTGCATTTTTTTGCCTTTCTATATGCATAGTAATGGTCTGTGAATTAATTATAACACCCTCCCTGTTCAAAATTTGAATTACACCCTAAAATGTTCCTTGAGGGGTGTACGTTCTAAAATGGGGTCACTTTAGTGTGTTTTTTTTATAATTTTTGTTCAACAACACAGCAAAGTACAATTTGTCAGTAGGACATGCTGTGTATTTCAGCAAACCTAGCCTGTCAGCGCGATATTGCTATGTTCGTCTCCATCGGCGTGTTTCAGGGCACCAAATTCTAGGTGACACTGTGAGGTGTCCTAGAACGGGGAGACATGGGCAGAAAAAATTGGGAATCTGATTTTTCAGGTTTTGCGCAAGGCTTTGCCGCTGTTATTGTGCAGTAAGATGGCGAATTACGCATAAATTGTCAGTTTGCAACTTTTTTTGCCTTTCTAAATGCATAGTAATGTCTGTGAATTAATTTTATGAAACACCCGTCTGTTCAAATTTGAATTACACCCCTTAAAATTGTTCCTTGATGGTGTACGTTCTAAAATGGGTCACTTCAAGGGTGTTTTATAAATTTTGTTACACATCACAGGCATTTACACATTGTCAGGACATGCTGTGTATTTCAGCAAAACATAGGCCCCGTTCCATGCGCATAATTGCTATGTTTCTCTCCATGGCCGTGGTTCATGTGGCAGCCAAATTCTAGGGGTGACATGTGGGGTGTCCTAGAAACGGGGGGAAAAAAAAATAGAAAAAAAAACCCCCCATGGCAGAAGAATTGGAATTCTGATTTTTCAATTTGCGCAAGGCTTGCCGCTGTTATTGTGCAGTAAGATGGCGAATTACGCATTAAAGTCAGTTTGCATTTTTTGCCCTTTCTTATGCAATAGTAATCGTCTGTGAATTAATTATATGAAACACCCGTCTGTTCAAATTTGAATTACAGCCCCTTAAAATGTTCCTTGAGGGGTGTATGTTTCTAAAATGGGTCACTGTTATGGTTTTTAATCATTTTTGTTCACATCACAGCATGTACACATTGTTCACGGACAATTCTGTGTATTTCACAAACTAGGCCTGTCATGCGCATAATTGCTATGTTCTCTCCATGGGCGTTTTTCAGTGCAGGCCAAAATTCTAGGGTGACATTGTGGGGTTCCCTAGAACGGGAGACATGCCATAAAAATTTGGGATCTAAATTTTCAATTTTGCGCAAGGCGTTGTCGCTGTTATTGTGCAGTTAGTATGCAAATGTACCGCAGAAACGTCAGTTTGCATTTTTTTTGGCCTTTCTAATGCATATTCATGTCTGTGAATTAATTTTATTGAAACACCTGTCTGTTCAAAATTTGAATTACACCCTTAAAATGCTCCTTAGGGGATGTACGTTCTAAAATGGGGTCCAACTTTTGGGTGTTTTATACATTTTTGTTCACATCACAGCATGTACAATTGTCAGGACATGGCTGTGTATTTTCAGCAAAACTAGCATTCCTTTCCAGCGCATAATTTCTATGTTCTCACCTTCCATGGCGTGTTTCAGGGGCCAGCTCAGCAATTCTAGGTGACATGTGTGTGTCCCTAGAACGGAGGAGACATGCAGAAAACTTGGGAATCTGATTTTTCAATTTTGCGCAAGCTTGCCGCTGTTTATTGTTGCCAGTAAGTTGGCCGAAGTTACGCATAAATGTTAGTTTGCATTTTTTGCCTTTCTAATGCATAGTAATGGCACTGTGAATTAATTTTTATGAAACACCCGTCTGTTCAAAATTTTGAATTACACAACAAACCCCTTAAAATGTCCTGAGGGTGTACGTTCTAAATGGGTCACTTAGGTGTTTTATAATTTTTGTCGCATCACAGCATGTACAAATTGTCAGGACATGCTGTGTATTACAGCAAACTAGGCCTGTCATTCTCATACAAATTCTATGTACTCTTCCATGGCGTGTTTCAGGGGCAGCCATAATCTAGGGTCATTGGGTGTCCTCTAGAACGGGAGACATGGCATAAAAATTGGGAAACTGATTTTCACTTTGCGCAAGGCGATGCTGTTCCTCTGTTATTATTAAATATGATATGGATAAATACAGGATAAATTGTGATTTTCAACCTTATAACCTCTAAATGCATTAATCTATAAAAAATCATCTCTAGGGGTCCAAATGCACGGCTATAACACCTATAAAAACCACCCCTATTATGAATCATGAGGTGTGTATGTTTCCAAAAAGGTCAGTTTTTGGCATTTTTCTCTGTCTGGAATTGGTGATAATCTACAAATGCAACATGAGTGAGGTCGCTCCACCAATGCCATCTTATTTTGCACTCCCCAAAGCCAAATAGCGCTCCTTCCCTTCTAAGACTCCCACGTGCCCCGAATAGTGTTTTTATTGACCACATAGGGGTATTGCTACTCAGAAGAAATTGGGCAATAGGTTTTGGGGTGCTTTTTCTCCTCCTTTTTTTGTGAAAATGAAAAAATTTCAGATAATAGTGCAATTTTTCTGAAAAATAGTCAATTTTAAATTTTCACAACACGGATTCCAGAAGAAATTATCTGTGAAAAACCTGTGGTTCAAAGGCAAGCGCTATAACCCCCTATATGAATTCATTGCGGTGTAGTTTTTCCAAAATGGGGTCAATTTGGTGTATTTTTTTCCGTTCTGAGAACTTGGGGGGTCTACAAAAGCAACATGAGGGCCCTCCCAGCCAATCAGCTTATTTTTGCACTCCCAAAGCCAAATAGCGCTCCTTTCCTTCTAATACTCACCACGTGCCCTTATATGTTTTATGAACCACATATGGTGTATTGCCTTACTCATAAGAAATTGGGCAATAAGATTTGGGGTGCTTTTTCCTCCTCCTATTTTGTGAAATGAAAAAATTTCAGATTACTAGTGCAAATTTCTGAAAAATTGTAATTTTTAAATTTTCACAAGAAAACCCGATTCCAGAAATTTCAGTAAAAACCTTGGGGTCCAAAAGCACGCTAAAACCCCAAAATGAATTCATTTAGGTGTAGTATCCAAATTGGGGTCTCAGTTTTGGGTATTTTTTTCGTTTCTGGAACTTGGGGGGTCCTACAAATGCAACATGAGCCTCCAGCCAATCCAGCTTATTTTGCACTCCAAGCCAAAAATAGCGCTCCTTCCCTTCCTAAGACTCCACCACGTGCCCCTTATATGTTTTAAACGCATCATATGGGGTATTGCCTAGCTCAGAATAAATTGGCAACAGGTTTTGGGGTGCTTTTTCTCCTCCTTTTTTGTGAAAAATGAAAACATTCAGATTAATAGTGCAATTTTATTGGAAAAATTGTAATTTTTAATTTTCACAACCGGATTCCAGAAATTTTCTTTCTGGAAAAACCGTGGGGTCAAAAGGCCACGCTATACCACCCCCAACGCTGAATTCAGTGAGGTTTTAGTTTCCAAAAATGGGGTCAAGTTTTGGGCATTTTTCTTCTGTCTGGAACTTAGGGTATCTACAAATGCAACATGAGGCCTCCAGCCAATCCCAGTTTATTTGCACTCCCCAAAGCCAATAGCGCTCCATCCCTTTCTAAGACTCATCCAACCCACGTGCCCCGAATAGTTTTATTACCACAAATGGGGTATTGCCTTGCTCAGAAGCAAATTGTGCAACATGTTTTGGGGTGCTTTTTCTCCTCCTTTTTTGTGAAAATGAAAAAATTTCAGATTAATAGTGCAATTTTATTGAAAAATTGTAATTTTTCATTTTCACCAACAAACCGATTCCATGAAATTTCTGTGAAAAACTTTGGGGTCAAAAGGCACGCTATACACCTAGGATGAATTCATATGATTGTCTAGTAATTCAAAATTGGGGGTCAGTTTGGGGTATTTTATCTTCCGTCTTGAACATGGGGGTCTACAAATGCAACATGAGGGCCTCCAGCCAATCCAGTTTATTTGCAACTCCCAAACGCAAATAGCGCTCCTTCCTTCTAACATCTCCCCACGTGCCCCGTATATGTTTTTTAGGACACATATGTGGTAATTGCCTTTACTCAGAAGAAATGGGCAACAGGTTTTGGGTACTATTTTCTCCCTCCTTTTTTTGTGAAATGAAAAATTTCAGATTAAAAGTGCAATTTTCTGGAAAAAATTGTAATTTTTAAATTTCACAACCGGATTCCAGAATTTCCTGTGAAAAAACCTGTGGGTCAAAAGGGCACTCTAAATCCCCTAGATGGAATTCATTAGGGGTGTAGTTTCAAAATGGGGTCAGTTTGGGGTATTTTTTTTACGTTCTGAACTTGGGTCTACTAATGCACATGAGGGCCTCAGCCATCTGGCTTATTTTGCACTCCCAAAGCCAAATACGCCTTCCCTTCTAAGACTCACACGTGCCCGTATATGTTTTATGGACCACTATATGGGTTATTGCCTTACTCAGAAGGAATGGGCAACAGGTTTGGGGTGCTTATTTCTCCTCCTTTTTTTGTGAAAATGAAAAATTTCAGATTAATACTGCAATTTTTCCTGGAAAAAATTGGTAATTTTTAATTTCACACGCGGAAACCAGAAATTTTCAGGGAAAAACCGTGTGTCAAAAGGCACGCTATACCCCTAGCATGAATTAATTTAGGGTTGCTAGTTTTCACATGGGAGGTCAGTTTGGGTTATTTTTTTTCCGTTTCCTGGAACTTGGGGGTCCTACTAATGCAACAAGAGGCCTCCCGCCAATCCAGCTTATTTTGGCAACTCCCAAAGCCTATAGCCGCTCCTTCCGCTTCTAGAAGACTCACCAACGAGCCCCCGTATATGTTTTTTATACCACATATGGGTATTGCTACTCCGAAGAATTGGGCAACAGGTTTGGGGTGCTTTTTCTCCTCCTTTTTTGTGAAAATTGAAAAATTTCAGATTAATAGTGCAATTTTATGGAAAAAATTGTAATTTTTCAATTTTCCACAACCGGATTCCAGAAATTTCTGTGAAAAACCTGTGGGGTCAAAAGGCAATGCTTATACCCCTAGATGAATTCATCATGAGGTGTTTAAGTTTCCAAAAAGGGTCATTTTGGCATTTTTCTCTGTTCTGGAACTTGGGTATCTAAACAAATGCAACATGAGGGCCTCTCAGCCATCCAGCTTATTTTGCACCTCCCAACGCCAAATAGCGCTCTTCCCTTCTAAGACTCACGCACGTGCCCCGTATTATGTTTTATGACCAAATATGGGGTATTGCCTTACTCAAAGAAAATTGGTCAACAGGTTTTTGGGGTGCCTTTTTCTCCTCCTTTTTTGTGAAAATAAATATTTCAGAATAATAGTGCAATTTTCCTGGAAAAATAGTAATTTTTAATTTTTCACAGACGGATTTCCAGAAATTTCTGTGAAAAACTGTGGGGGTCAAAAGCACGCTATACCCCTAATGAATTCATTGAGGGGTGTAGTTTTCCAAAATGGTCAGTTTGGGGTATTTTTTTTTTTTCCGTTCAGGAACTTGGTGGGCTACAAATGCAACATGAGTGCCTCCAGCCAACTCCAGCTTAAATTTGCACTCCCAAATCCAAATATCTCTCCTTTCCCTACTAAGACACACCACGCACCGTGCCCCGTATATGATTTTTATGACTCACATAAGGGTATCCTGCCTTACTAAGAAGAAATTGGCAACATGTTTTGGGGTGCTTTTTCTCCTCCCTTTTTTTGTGTAAAATGAAAGAAAAATAATAAATTTCAGATTAATAGTGCAATTTTATGGAAAAATTGGTAATTTTTAATTTTCGACAAACTAACCGGATTCCAGAAATTTCTGTGAAAACCTGTGGGTCAAAAGGCCCCATACCCCTAGATGATTTTCAGTGAGGTTGTTAGTTTCCAAAATGGGTCAGTTTTGGGCAATTTTTCTCTGTTCTGGAACTTGGGGTATCTACAAAAATGCAACATGAGGGCCTCCAGCCAATCCAGCTTATTTTGCACCCCAAACGCCAAATAGCGCTCCTTCCCTTCTAAGACTCACCACCGTACCCCGTATATGTTTTCAATGACCACATATGGGGTATTGCCTTACTCAAAGAAATTGGGCAACAGGTTTTGGGGTGCTTTTTTCGTCTCTCCTTTTTTTGTGCAAAATGAAAAATTTCAGATTAATAGTAGCATTTTAATGGAAAAAAAAAAAAAAAATTGTAATTTTTAATTTTTCAACCAATACCACAACCGGATTCCAGAAATTCTGTGAAAAACCGCGTGTGGGGTCAAGGCACGCCTATACCTTTCCCCTATAGTGAATTCTTTGAGGTGTTTAGTTTTCCAAAATGTGGGGGACAAGTTTTGGGCATTTTTTCTCTGTTCTGAACATGGGGTATCTACAAATGCAACATGATGGGCCTCCATCCAATCCATCTTTATTTTGCACTCCCAAAGCCAAATAGCGCTCCTTCCTTCTAAGACTCACCACGTGCCCCGTATGTATTTTTATGACCACATATGGGGTATTGCCTTACTCAGAAGAATGGGCAACAGGTTTTTTGGGTGCTTTTTCTCCTCCCTTTTTTGTGAAAACTGAAAATTTTCATATTAATAGTGCAATTTTCCTGGTAAAATAGTAATTTTTAAGTTTCACAACCGGATCCAGGAAATTTCTGTGAAAAACCTGTGGGGTCAAAAGGCACGCTATACCCCTATATGAATTCATTGAGGGTGTAGTTTCCAAAATTGGTCATTATTTGGGGTATTTTTTTCCGTTCTGGAACTAGGGGGGTCTAACAAATGCAACAATGAGGGCCTCCAGCCAATCCAGCTATTTTTGCACTCCCAAAGCCAAATAGCGCTTCTTCCTTCTGAACCCATCTATAGTGCGCAAATATTCTTTATGACCACATTTGGGTATTGTAACACTCAGAAGACATTGTGCAAAAGGGTTTTGGGTTTGTTGTTTTTCTACTTCCATGGTGAGCATGAAAAATTTGGGGCTAAAAATGTAATTTTAATTTGAGAAAAAATTAAAATATTCATTTTTATGGTCTAATACTAATCAATTTCTGTGAAATAGCTGTGGGGTCAATAAACTCACTAGCACCCTTGATAATTCTTTAGAGGGGTGTAGTTTCCAAAAGGGGTCCTTTTCAGTTTGTTTTTTTGGTTTATGGCACCCTTAGGTGTCAGGAAACCTGATATTTTTGCCTATAAAATTCATAATAAAATGATAGCTCCAAAATTCCAGTATGTGCCTCCTATCCATTCTGATGGCTGTGGTTGAGTACAAATATGCATACTAGGGCCACATATGCTTAATCAATTCTAAAAACAGCAGATGTAGGTAAACTTACATGAAGTTGTGTTTTTCTGTTACCATATACTTACATTCCCATAAAATAATAGATTAAAATTGAAAATTGGCAGAAAAAAAAACAATGAAATTTTGAATTTTAACCGCCACTCTTTCATTTAATTCCTGTAAAGACACCTAAAGGTTAACAGACTTTCAAGTGCTGTTTTAAATACCCTTGAAGGGTGTAGTTTTCTTACAATGGAGTGATTTATGGGGTTTCTAACATATAGGGCCCCTCAATTCTACATGTGAACTGAAAGTGGAACGACCCTAAAAAAATCTGTGTTTTGTAATTTTCTTTGAAAATTTGAAAAATTGCTATCATATTTGTAAGCCTCCTATCCTTCCTAAAAACAGTTAAGTAAATTAAAAAATTAATGCCACATACAGAAGACATATGGTAGATGCTAATATATTATACTATTTTGTGTAGTATACTAACTGTCCTTAGATTAGGAAATTTTTTGAGGTTTGAAAATGGCGAAATCTTTTTTCCCAATTTCAGATATTTTTAAATTTTTCACAATAAAGAGTATTACTTTGGACCAAAATATCTTACCAACTTAAACAATAATTATTCACGAGAAAACAATCTCTGAATCACATGGATAGGTAAAAGCATTAAAAAGTTATTCTTACATAAAGTGACACATGACAGATTTTGAAAATAGTGCTCTGTCAGGAAGGCCAAAACTGGCTCCGGCGGTAAGGGGTTAAACATCGCCCTAAGTCTACATAATGTATATTTCTAAAAACACCAGAATTAGGAAAATCAATATTGAGCTGCATTACTTTGTTAACATCTACTATGTTCCAGGGAAAAAAAATCTTTTAAAATTTTAAATCTGCAAAAAAAAAAAAATAATAATTAAATGTCACCTCTACTTTTCTTTAATTCCTGTGAAACACCTAAGAGATTATACAAAACTTCCTAACTGCTGTTTTGAATACTGTGAGAGGTGTAGTTTTTAAATGGTGTTAATTATTGTTTCCACAACCTCATCTTGGAACTGAACTGTTCTACAAAAAAAAAAAAATCGGTTTGTAACTTTCTTGAAAATTGGAAAAATCACTTCCACATTTGTACGCCTCCTATTATCCAAAAATAATTAAAGGCATTTAAAAAAGTGATGGCTACATAAAGCAAACGTATTGTAAATACTAGTTATAAACTATTTTGTTTGGTATGATTACCTGTTTTACACAGAAAATTACATAGAAAATGTAAAATTTTGAAAATGGCAAGTTTTCCCACATTTTTGCCATAGTTTGTTATTTTATTATATATAAACAAAGACTTTAGCAAAAATATTTATTGCTAACTTAAGCTACAATGGGACAGAAACAAATTCCCAAAATGACATGGATAGGTAAAAGGATTGAAAGGTTATTCCCACATAAAGTGACACCTCATATTTCAAAAATGGGATTCTGTCATAAAGGTCAAAACTGCAATGGTGGTAAGGAGTTAAATACCAGGTCCAGAGACTTGCTTACAGAAGTCACATAACCATAAAAAAAACCTTAGTCTCAAAACAACAATTTGACTACTAAGGAAGAGTGTTGTGAACATGCTCTGCAACACGTCCAGAAGGGAAAGGCCCACAGCAACCCCATTGGCTGCATCTAAGTTGCATAGGTCCTGGGTACAGATAAGGAGGCATCACATTGGCTGACTTTAGCATATTATGGATTAAACAAATATAGTATAGGGGAATTACTCAGACATAGAACTGACAGGGGCAGTCACATATCCAGCTCAATTTTAATTTATTTATTTACTTTTATTGTTATTGGTGAGTTTCCTACTCTTGCTAGGTCAAAAGATACCAAATACCATTTTTCAAATGACAGAATTATGAATACTATTTCCAAGTAAAATCCAATACTTCAGTCCGCTTGGCTAAAGTAAGTACTTCCCCTTTAAGGTGATAGAATGTATGACTATTGACCTCACAATCATCGCCGTGGTGCTGAGCTGTAGGTTCAGTGACGGCGATCGGAGAGAGAGCACCTGTTTTAGCGATCTCAGAGATTTTGACATTTTTTGCTTTTTATTAAGCTATTTTTGCTTTATTTTTCATTTCTTTTCGGCTGGATAGGACATCACCATGTCAGGTCAGTCCGTAATGCTAGGAATATAATGTGTCATTTTCACTAGTTATAGCTACAATATACGTTTCAATTACTATGTAGCTGCCAAAACCCTGTTGGGCTCTCCTCTTCTGCTCATGCCTAGAGAGAGTGAGAAAGTAACAAAAAAAACAACACAACTAATCCTGTTTCGCCCCAACATTTGATGGCCATGATCCCCTTTTACTTACTGTCCTGTAATCCCATGTCTCACAATGGCTCTATCACTTTAAAGGGGATATATTAAAATAAAAGTAGCTGAAGAACATCCTCCAGCAACATACAAAGAGGAGGTCGGGGAACGGACAATGTTCTAAAAAAATTGGGACATCAATGGAGTTCACTTTTTCTTAACAAGCACAAAATTCTGAGAAAGGTTTTCAATGTTCCTTTCATAATGTCCCATCCTTATTCAATATCCCTCCCCCTCCTGAAAAGTGAGAAAAACAGTTGTAGACACAGACAGTTTTCATACATGTGGCCCGTAGTTTAGTTATAAAAGCTTGGAAAATCAAACCTCTTTGTGAAGTTTGAAGGATCTCCCCATGGTTGAGGTGGTTTCTTTCTAGTTCTTCTATTTCTGTTATCTAAAAATATCTTGGTCCACTGAGAAATTCAGCGTCCTATGAAATTGGCTAGGATGAGTGTCAATCAATCAATGATGTTATCATAAAATTCAGCTCCTTTCCAGTGGTAGAGTGAAAAGGTTTAATGAGAATGTAATCTACAGGTTGTCATGAGCATCCAAACCTCTGTTCCCATGTCTAACCTTCCAATAACCATGACTTGTTCCTGGTGCTCCCTCTTGCTCGGGTCGGTCTCAGACGGTCTTTATAACTGTCACCATGCTTTCAGTTAGCCGCCTGAGGGCTCATGCACCTGGATAGTCACTGGAGGATTACATGGTCAGAGATTAGATACACTTTATCATAACCCTCTTACCTACCTTGTCATCAGGATAAAGATATAACAGCGGATACTTTCAGACAAATAATTCTTAGTTATTTAACACAAATTAATATGGTTTTTGGAAGAAAAAAAAACAACAATAAATGCTGACATTTTTCCTGCATTTTTTCCCCCAAGAAGGCTTTTATTACATAAATCTAAAGTGAAATATTAAAGGAGTTGTCCACGACAGTATTTTTTAATTATTAGCCTGCTAGTAAACTAAAAAAAAACTTAAACTGCACCTCTCACCTCTGTCATCCGCATTCTCCCTCTCTTCTATTTACTTATTTCTTCTTCTGTCACTTTTGTTGGGTCTATGGTGTTATTTCCTTGTTAATTAGAAGTGTTTTCGTAGATAGCACACAAAATGCAACAGCAGCCAGGGCTTCATTGGAAAGGGGTAGTCTGCATCCTAAACCATGGCACATTTGTGTGTGAAATATACTGCAGAAATAGGGGCTTGCCATTTGCATTTCAGTCACCTATCACACAGTATGTTTTTCCAGAGGATGACTGTAGCTTCAGGCAGTATGTAGTAACCTGTGTTCTCTGTGGGAATAAACAGAATATTAAATTTGGTAGCACCATAAACATATTAATATATAGTCAGGGCATTTGACTGCATTAGTGTTGAGATGCAGTGCAACAGGAAAGTAGGAGAACAACCACAGTAAGACAAACGATAATTTTTAGTCATAAACAACTAATTTTGTTTATTACATTATAACAATAATCTATAAACAGATTTAATAGAATATAACTGTTATGACTTAAGTGGCAGCAGACTGGCATTGTATCCAAAATGTAAAATCCTAATACCTAAAATTATAAATCTATATACGAGAATAACTGAAAAATGCAAAACCATTAATTCTTTGAGTAAAAACATCATATTTTAAATAAACTTCTTGACGTGTCTTTATGGAGAACATAAAACTGTTTTGGTACTGGTGAGAAGGAGGGAACCAGTACAGGATGGTGCAATCCTTTGTTACTAGGGACTGAAGCAGCGTAGGGCTCCCCCTCTCCATAGGACCAAAATAGTAGAAAACGGGTAAGAGGGTTAAGGGTCATTCTGTGGCCACCTATCTCGCCACATATGATATAACCAACATATACCAGTCATTCCTGTCCTACATTGGGTTAGGCAGAGTAATACTTCCTACTCACTGTGTATGTTCCTTGGAAGGTAATCATTTTATTCATATTTCCTACAGGCTGTCCTGCGGGCACCAACCCACTACGGATACTGCAGGATGTGAGGCCATTTAGACTAAATATTCGTCACCAGCAAAATAGAATTATCCTTCAGAGAATAAGACTGCTTGTGCAGGCCCGTCCCTTCCACAGGAGGAGGCGGGTAGAAGGACAATAGAGGCTACACATGTAAGTGTATTAATAAAAATGTTACATACCCGCATTAATTAAATAAAAACTTAAAGGGTATTTCTCAGCATGCTGTTTCACAAGCAGTTTTACACTCACTCTGTCTCCTCAGGCTGTGGGTGGTTCTACAGCAGTGATTAGCATATTTAGCTTCTCTGTAAATAACTGAGCCATTACACTGACAAGTGTAGCTAATCTTGTTCCAGATAATTAGTTTGCTCAAGAGAACTCTGTCCATCCATGGTGACATCATTCCCTGCTTTCTACTCAAATCAAATAACAGAGTTATGGTCAGGTTACCAAGAAACCTATGTGCTCTCAGAGTACATAAAATGTCTCTTATCTGATGCCTAAAGTAAAATCATCAAAGCAATGTATTTAGAAAAAGTCTTCAAATTACCTGTCCCTTCATGTTGAAAGCTAATCTTTGCAGTGAGAAAACCCCTTTAACTCACCTTTTGATAACCCGCCAATCCAGCATGGAAGCTCCAGTGGTCAGTCTGGTCTTAGATTACTTGATGTCTGTATATGGCCTCCTCATCCAATCAGTGGCCCCAGCTGTCATGTACTATTCTATTGACATCACTGCTCAGGATGTGAATGGCTTGTGAGTGGTGATGTCAATGGAGAGGGACGTGACCACTGAGGCCACTTATTGGCTGCAGCAATCACATGCTGGCTGGAAATGAAGAAAGACTGGACCAACCACTGGAGCTTAAGCGCTGGATTGCCATAAGTATAACAAGGTTAATACATGCAATGTGCTATTCTATGCAACTTGGGAAAATTGGTAGGATTTTCTTTTGTCAAACAATTGCACCAAAGTACAGCCAACAGATACGGTGAAATTATAGCACTCATTGAGTGCTATTATAAGGTGGTGAAAGTGAATAGGAGGCCGGGCCATAGCATTGTTGAAAGTACACGCTGGCCAGCACATACTTTCCACAGCAGGGTATTGCAGTGCATACGCACTGTGAGCCTTGTAGTGACATCCATTGAAGGTGGAGGTCAGGAAAGTACCCTAAGACAAAAAAAATGTGATTGTCAGCAACAACAGGGAGTGGAACTAATGTGAATGACAACTATATTTGTACTGCACAACATGTTGGTGCTATAAGGACACACGTTCATACTGCAGCTGCCACTTGCAGACCAAACCAATTTGCTGGTATTTTGTGCAAAATGATGTGGTGACTGGTGTCTACTGAGGTGGTCGCAACTCGAGAACTTACCTTAATAGCAAAAGACAAAACAAAATAAAATCTAAACAAAAATTTGACATATATGTACATTATTATGATGGGAAGTGAGTATGAGGCTGAACCCGCTCCATTCACGGTGACTGCTGATTGTGAGTTAAAGCAGACACCATTGTCAGAACTATCTCCGATCCTGGATGTTTGAAAGGATTTTCCAAAACTGTAAAAAAAAGAATAAAACAAACCTCTCTCCCAACCCCATTGTGCTGAAATAGAAAATGAACCCATACTTACCTCTCCCATCACCACCGTTCCAGAGCTCCAGTGTCCTCAACCATCCCTCACTGATAATTGTTCATAAACCACATGATGCATCAGCCAATCAGACCTCTGTACATGCAGTCATGTGACTGCTGAGGCCAGTGATTGGCTGCAGCATCATGTGATTCAAGAGCGGGATGTCATCAGTGAGGGATCAGGGGTTACACTGGAGCTCTGGAACGGTGGTGATGGGAGAGGTAAGTATGGGTTCATTTTCTACTTCAGCACAAAATTCTTGGAAAACCCCTTTTACTAGTTGGATTCCGCGGTCAGTGCGACACAGCATCTAAGTCTTGGAGTGATGCTCCATTCCTCTGCCTAACAGGATTGCTGAGTGGTTGCCATTTGGTTGTCATGGCAGTTTAGGGCCTAATGACGGAGCCAAGGCCTGCCGTGTTACTGCTTCTATTACATCCTAGATTACAACAAAGAAAAACTATATAGTAACCAACCTCTAATTAACTTAACACAAGCTTGCAATGATCACAATCAAGAGGAAACAAAATAATAATTCATATCCTTTATTAATTAAGCATTAAAAAGTAGACATATATTAAAATACGATAATGGGAATGGTAACACATACCGAAGGGATAGTTATTACAAATACATATATGTACACATCATGATTAAGATCTATATCCACATATTAAGAGTATAAGTAAGCAGGACAAAATTTAAACTAGTGCATATGAAGTACCACATGTATAAATGTATACAAATAGAAATTCAAAATCTCTCAAAGTGCAAGTGCATATATATAGTATAAATAGATTCCATATAAATAAATAATTTATCAATACAAGTTAAATCATAAATAAATAATCAATGTGGTACAAAAATATTACCCAATCTGTATATGAAAGGAGGTCTCCCTACGCGTGTTTTGCACTAGTGGCTTCTTCGGGGGAACCCCTTCCTCAGGCTGAAGGGACAGCCCCGCACTCCTCAGGCTGAAGGAACAGCCCGCACTCCTCAGGCTGAAGGAATGGCCCGCACTCCTCAGGCTGAAGGAACAACCCGCACCCCTCAGGCTGAAGGAACAACCCGCACCCCTCAGGCTGAAGGAACAGTTGCACTCCTCAGGCTGAAGGAACAGCCCACACTCCTCATGCTGAAGGAACAGCCCACACTCCTCAGGCTGAAGGAACAACCCGCACCCCTCAGGCTGAAGGAACAGTTGCACTCCTCAGGCTGAAGCAACAGCCCGCACTCCTCAGGCTGAAGGGACAGCCCCGCACTCCTCAGGCTGAAGGGACAGCCCCGCACTCCTCAGGCTGAAGGGACAGCCCCGCACTCCTCAGGCTGAAGGAACAGCCCCGCACTCCTCAGGCTGAAGGAACAGCCCCGCACTCCTCAGGCTGAAGGGACAGCCCCGCACTCCTCAGGCTGAAGGGACAGCCCTGCACTCCTCAGGCTGAAGGGACAGCCCCGCACTCCTCAGGCTGAAGGTACAGGCCCGCACTCCTCAGGCTGAAGGGACAGCCCCGCACCCCTCAGGCTGAAGGGACAGCCCCGCACCCCTCAGGCTGAAGGAACAGCCCCGCACCCCTCAGGCTGAAGGAACAGCCCGCACTCCTCAGGCTGAAGGAACAGCCCGCACTCCTCAGGCTGAAGGAACAGCCCGCACTCCTCAGGCTGAAGGAACAGCCCGCACCCCTCAGGCTGATGGAACAGTCCCGCACCCCTCAGGCTGAAGGAACAGTCCCGCACCCCTCAGGCTGAAGGAACAGTCCCGCACCCCTTAGGCTGATAAATACAGGTGCTTATAAATTACAATATCAGCCAAAAGTTATTAATTTTTTTTTCAGTAATTCAATTCAAAAAGTGAAACTCATATATTATACAGAGTTATTACAGAGTGAACTTTTTCAAGTGTTTATTTATGTTAATGTTGATGATTATGGATTACAGCCAAGAAAAACCAAAGCCATTATCTAAAAAAATTAGAATAACCCAAAACACCTGCAAAGGCTTCCTAAGCATTTTAAAAGGTCCCTTAGTCTGGTTCGGTAGGCGACACAATCATGGGGAAGACTGCTGACTTGACAGGTGTCCAGAAAGCAATCATTGCCACACTCCACAAAAGGTCATTGCTAAAGAAGCTGGCTGGTCACAGAGTGCTGTATGAAATCTTATTAATGGAAAGTTGAGTGAAAGGCAAAAGTGTGTTAGAAACTTTAAAGGTGCACAAGAAACTGGGAGGACCGCAGACTTGATAGGATTGTTAAGGCCATTCAAAAATTTGGGAGATTCACAAGGAGTGGACTATTGCTGGAGTCAGTGCTTCAAGAGCCACCACACACAGACATATCCAGGACATGGGCTCCAATTGTCACTCATGACCAATAGACAACGCCAGAAGTGTCTCACCTGGGCCAAGGAGAAAATGAACTGGACTGTTGCTCATTGGTCCAAGGTGTTGTTTTCAGATGAAAGTAAACTTTGCATTTCATTTGGAAATCAAGGTCCCAGAGTCTGGAGAAAGAGAGGAGAGACACAATCCAAGCTGCTTGAGGTCTGGTGGGAAGTTTCCACAATCAGTGATGGTTTGGAGAGCCATGTCATCTGCTGGTGTAGGTCCACTGTGTAAAGACCAAAGTCAGCGCAGCCGTCTTCTAAGAAATTTTAGAGCATTTCATGCTTCCCTCGGCCGACAAGCATTTTGGAGATGGAATAGGTAGGATATTGGTAATGAACATATATTGCAAAGTGACTTGGACCTAACAAGGACATAACAACCTATAGCAGAGATATAATAAATACCAGAAAGCCTAAATTAGCTCCATGTATCCTGTAAATCTATTTCACCCATGATGGAGAGGGAATGATGCTGCCGCGTTCGCCTCTAGCTCCTTCAGAGGACAAGGATGCCCCAGACCATCCCTATATACTCACAGGCTCCTAACTACAGTTCTAATCAGTACTTTTTTTTATTCCTGGCTTCCAAGAACCATAGCTTATAGAGGCAGTCCCCGACTTACATCGTTCCGACTCACATCTGTCCCCTAGTTACAAACGGAGACTTTTGGGGCACGGCTGGACGTGCTGACATCACACACTGAGTCACGCCCCATAATAACTAAGTGCCAGCATGCCACAGCAGCACATGAGATACAGAAATTGAGGTGAAATCTTCTAAACAGGGGCACAAATAGCAAAACAAATGTAAAAACTGTTCCCTGCACTATCCAAAACAAAAAACAACAACATTTTGCTGGATAAATTTAATAAATATACCTGTTCTAACTTACATACAAATTCAACTTAAAGGGGTTGTCTCACTACAAGGATTGCTTTTTATATTAAAGATCTTGCAAAAACAAGTCACTTTGCAATATATGTCCATTAACAGTGTTCTACATATTCCTAGATATCCTCTCTTGTATGGGCTGCATCAGCTCCTCAGGTTTCTATAGCAACAGACCTGTTCAATCTCTCATGATAGGCTGCCAGCACTGGTTGCTATAGCTACAGACCTGGCTTCTACTGCAGCCTAGTAGAGGCCAGTAAAACACGCCCCTGAATTCAAAGTGAAATCAAGAAAACAGGAATGAGGTGAGATGAATCAATGTAGTGAGACAACCCCTTTAAGAACGTACCTACAGTCCCTATCCTGTTTGTAACCCAGGGACTGCCTGTATATGTATGTATGTATGTGTATATATGTGTTTGTATATATGTATGTACATTTATATGTGTATACATATATTATTCAAATCCCCATATGACGTCTTGTTTGTAGGAACTGTTTTTTTAAATAATGTTCTGAAAAATTACGTGTGAAGTGAAATGAGGTAAATTAATTATTGTGTGTTTATGGGTTTAGTTTTCATAATATTCAATGTGTCGTAAAGTTAGCTTTGTTCTGGGGTCAGTAAGGTTACAGCAATACCAGATATATGTCATCTAGGTTATGTCTAAGGCTATGTTCACACAGGGTAATTTCGGCGCGCATTTCGCAGCATATTTACGCTCTAATACGGGTGAGATTAGAGTATTGTACGTGCGGGGAGATAAGTGACATGTCAATTACTTGCGGCAAATATGCACCGCGAGTAATGCATGTCAATGGGGCCTACGGGCTGCCGCTCCCTCCCCCCACCCCCCCGCCGCGGGAGTACGCGCTGATCAGCGTGAGCTCCCGAAACACACGCTGTATTGTGGCACGTACTGTACGCGCCGCAATACATAGTGTGCACATAGCCTTAGGCTAGGACTACACTGCATTGGACTAAAAACAGCCCGAAAGCGCCCCTTTTTTTCCGATGCAGGACCGTGTTTTTTGTAACGCTTTGTACAAAAACCACGGTCGCTTCTCGTATTTTTGACATCGCCCATACAATTGTATTGTGTGGGAAGACGGCAAGCAAACCAAAGGCGCCGGCATATTATACAACATGTTATATAATATGCCCGAGCCAGAAGACGAGTGGAGAAAAGACGAGCTGTGTAGACTGCAGCTCGTCTTTTCTATTGCCGTCTATGGGGCTGCAGGAACGATCGGATCTTCGGCGCTTTTAAAAAAAACTAAAAGCGCCGAAATTACGATCGTATTCATGTGCAGTGTAGACATAGCGTTAGTTTAGGATTGTTGTCGTCACATTCTAACAGCTGTAACTTTTTGTTTTCCGCCATCAGATCTCTGTAAGGGCTTTTTTTTTAACTGGGATAAGCTGCAGTTTTTTGTGGCATTTTATGATACAAAGGACTGTGATTACTTTATAGGTTTTTTTTGTTGTTGTTGTAGCTTTAAACAACATTTACTGTGCAGGGTTAGTAATAGGCTCTTAATACTTCAGAGACTTCCATAACAGTTTGGCGATGTTCACATGGCGTTTATGAGATACATGTGGGGAACGTTTTTCGGACCCAAATACATATCTAACAATGTTCAGTATGACTTACCTTGATTTTAATGTAAAACATGTATGGGCATTCAGATGACACGTGTTTCACATACGTCTTTCAGATGCGTTTAATGGATCCGATCGATGAATTGACGTCAATTCTTGATCCGTTTTACGCAGCAGACGCCCTATTTAAAACTATAGGGTGCGTTTCTGCTGCACAGAAAACATATCCAAACACACAGCACACTTTGGGTACATGTTTGGATACGTTTTACACAGCGCTTTTCAATACGTTTTTCGGATCAAAAAAACGCTGTGTGCACATACCCTTGATGTTAATTGTTTAAGCTTTTACATGATAAACTGGTAAAAGGAGATCTTGAACTTGTACATTTTTATTTTTTTCCTCTGATTAGCAGATAGGAACATGTGATACTTATGTATTGCAGTGCATTGTGCCAGATCACATTCTCTAGGGGGTAGTAGGAGCTCTAACATGGCAGACCTGGGGCCTTCATTGATTTGACCCTCAGCCACTGTGACGATTCAAAGCACCTACCATCCTATCAAGAAGGGAACCCCCTTTCTCAGCCTAAGAGTATGTTCAGACTGTGTAATTACAACACGCTCTTTTGTGCACTGTAAATGCCATCGTTTGCGCTGCACAATGTACTGCGGCAGATTTGTGCCTCGCATATATTTGTATTTCGCAGCTTGTAAGCACCTGAAAGTAGTGATGGCAATAGAACGGTGATGAGTACTGAATAGTTTGTTTACTGAAATCTCAGTTAACACCTTTGCATGACAGAAGGTATTGTACATAGAACAATCAGCATGAATGCTGGAATATGTAGTCACTTATTGATCGGTGGGACCCCCACAATGTCAAGAATGAGGAGGCCTGGAAACCCCTCCAGTTTTGTCTATGCACCCTTCATTCAGGTTGCTTTACTGTACCCGTGTTTATTCATAGTCTGGATGTAACACTTGGACCCCTGTGTTTTTTGTTTTTTTTTAACCTGGAGCTATGGTGCTATGAATTTGGTTTAGTAAAACCATAGGGGACCTTACAGCTGGAATAAAGGCTTGTCCCCACAGCACAGGTTATTTGTCGGTTTTTCAGACGGTTTGCGGTTTTACAAACCGTCAAAAAACCGACAAACGATATATCGTGCTGTGGAAGCCTGCCTTATCACCCGGAAAGATCTTCCAGACCATTACACAGGTCCTGCTGCCGGGCTCTCCCCGGCCCGCGCAGCCTCCAGGCCGTTTAAAGTTGGATCCATCCGGACCATCACAGCAACAGTGGACCTTAACGCAGCTCTACAGCGGAACCCTCCGGTTGCCTATCTACTTTTCTCCTGGTAAGAGAGCCCCACTCCCTGACTGGCCACAGAGGACAGAACAGTTGGCGGGCTTTGAGGGGAACAACCGGCGCCATCTTGGCTCGCTCGCGGGCTAACAAGCACTAGGAGACGAGGAGACGGGGAAACGCTAAACTGCCATTTTTCCCTCGGATCTAGCCAACCCCTCTAGATCCCCCTGAGACATACCGCTGAGCATAGTCGATCTCGAGCCCGGGGACTTTGGGGAGGACTCCGGCGGGGGACGCGGCGCGGTCCGCCGAGAGTACGGCGCAGACTACGTGGCGCGGAGTTACCCTCTTTCTGGACCACAACTGCAGCTTAAGCCGGGTCCCGCACAGGCCCTTGTTATCTCCGGAGAACTGAGAGGATCGGTCCTGCGGACCGCCATACCGCACCGACTCATCAATACTAACATCGTCCACCCAGCAAGTCCTTTGGTGATCGGAGAAGGATTCCAGCGGAGGGCGACTGAACTGCGACCCTTCTCTCTCTGCCTTTCCCAGAGGGGTGAGTAAACGTATGGGTTGCTGCAATTTGTAACGGCCCCACACACCCTTAAAGAACTTTAAGAGAAAAGCGGCTTCGGTTAGCATATATTCATTTATTTGACTGCTATCATCGCCCAGAGGTTGCAAACAGCCTATCGATACTTCTCAGGCTGCTGATAGCTAATATCTGGTGGGCACTTAATATTTGGCGGGCTCCCTGAGAGACCTCGGGCGCCATCTTGGCCCTTCTCACAGCATCACTACTAGGAACAGCTTCGGTGGGAGCAACTGAAGAAACCAGGAACAATTGATATCAAGGAGGGAAAGAGACACAGACTTAAAGCTCTCACTTGTTGCCAGACTGCCGAGTCTAAATCGTTTCCCCAATATACACAGCCTACTAGTCATATCCTACCCCCTTTCTGGTGGTCTAAGCACAGTACGTCTGTCTACAAGTCGACTATCTGCGTGCATAAAATATAATCAGCTCATCCGTCACCCCTGCTATCCTCCTTCAAGGAACACAGTTGAGTATTCTGCCTACTGATCTGACTGTCTTGCCAGGTTCCTATACATATATTATAGTTGCACGTTTGTACTTGTAATATATTACGGGGTAATACCCCTCTTACTGTGATAGGTCGGGGCTCTGGTCCTAGTTGGAATTGGGGCTGCAGATCACCTGGAGGGTCACTAATTGACCTGGGACTCTCTGGGTGACCCCCACCTCTCTGCACTAGGACCTGTTGCCTTGCCCTCTGTAGCTACTAAAGTCTTTGGATTTCCGTTCGACAGATCTTTCATACTCTAAATAATAGGTTCAGCAGAGTTCTCAAATTGCTCTTACTGTGATAATCAATGTTACTGTATAACTGTGATATGTATTGGGTATACTAGCTATCTCAAACTGTGATATATATACTGTATCTAACAAGGAGTTAACCTTTCGTAATCCTGTAGGATTCCCGGGAATCCCACACTTCCTGTCAACCTTACATTGTGTTAAGAGACCCTCACCACTTATTTCCCGCCCTCCCCCCCCCCCTTTAGCTAACCCCAAAACCCCTTTTTACAAAATATCCTATTGTATTTTTAAAAAAATAAATCACGTTTTGTTTGGGGAAACTTTCTGTCAGGGGGGTCTTTTCCCTGCTTTGAGGCAGGGCTTAGGGAAGATAACTTTCCCGCATTTGTCCAAGATCATTTAAACACACATATCTTAGATAGCTCGTTAAAATGATTCAGTTTATTAGCACTCAAAAAATTTAAAATGGATCCTGGAACCAATACAAATACAAACCCAAAATCAGGTCTCTCTTTCACATTTCTCTTCACCACCAAAATGGCGCTTTTTTTCACTATATGCTATTTTTAAAAAACCAAAAACTGAAAATTAAGGGACAGTGGTATTTCCCCTTCGTCCATCCTCTGATGGGTTGGTCGTCCAGGGCCCCCATTCAACTTAGGTCTAACACACCAACATTTATGTAAATCCCCCCCCTCAAAACCGGGGTTTACAACACCCGCTTTTTTTGAAATGTAAAGTATAGGGACGCTCCTTCTACAAAACTGGTCACTTTAAACTTCCTTTCCCATCTATAATGCAACACTTGTGGAATTTTTCATTCAAGGGGCCACACAAAAACCAAAAGATGAGGTAAATCCCCAAAACCAACTTTTTTTTTCACACCAAACAACATAGGAGGGGTTTGGAGACGGACGGGGTTCAACCAAATTTCCTTCCCAAAAAATCCCCCCATAGGGATAAACTTTCTCAGAATCCCCGCCCCGTTTTCCCCCACTCATCAAAAAGCCGACTACCCTCCTATCAAGCTACAAAACCCAAAAAAATTTTCCCCCTGTTTTCTAAAAAGGAGTAACTCAACTCAAAGAATACTCCCCCAAAACCAGGAAAACACTACCCCCAAAATTCATCAAACACTGCCCCCTTTAATTCTAAAAAGCACAAAACCCTAATTTGGCCCCAGAGCCCCATCGCCTCCCAAAGGGCCCCAAAAACCTAGAGGGTTCCGTCCCCTTGACGTTTTGGGCTAGAATTCATTTCTTTCATTAAAGGGACCAAAAACCCCAACAAGGGGCCCAAAGCAACCAACCAGCCCCCCAACCCTTATCCTCGGGTAAAAATCTTCGCTGATTTTCGCAATTCACCTTGAAAACAAGAAAAAAATTTTGGGCCCCATAACGCCCGTGTTAAAAATAACAACTTACAATACCGAGGGGGTTCCCAAAAAAAATTGATAATTCGACGAGATAGAAGAAACACTGTCATTGCTTCCCGAAGACGGCCAAAAAATGTTGTTTGAAAATGGAACCTGGGCTCTGCAATGACGCCCCCTTTAAACCTACCGCCCCGTCTGCCCTAAAAAATACCCAGGGAGTGGCCCCTGTAATTAATCAACATTCTACTTATTCTGTCTTTATTTTTTTAAACCCCGGGAAACCCATAAAAAAGGGCTAGAACTAAAATGTCTCCCTTAGGCAAATTCTCCCCCCCCGGTTTGCGCAAAATTATTTTTTGCCTACTTATGTTTTTTTAAACAATTTTTTTTTTTAAATTGGGTTTTCCCCCTATCTTTTCCCTTTCCCTTTTCCCCCCCGGTAAAACCTGGCAGCCATCAATGTGGGGTTTTTCCCCTTTTTTTTAAAAAACATACAGGGGTGGGTTTTACCGTACCTCTTTAACGATTATCTCCTTTTACTAAGGGGAGTTTAAAATTGGTGTCAATGAACGTTAATTGAATATCCCTTTAAACTTTCAATATGTGGGGGGAAGCTCCCCAAACTGCATGCGATATATTTTTTTATACAAAAAAATCACCTAAACCCAAAAGGCGATAAAACATAGTTTTCACCCCCAAACAAGTACCCCCCATATTATTTTCCCCCTGCCTAGACAAAAAAAAGGTGGGGGTGGCTATTCCCATCAAAGATACAGGGGCCTTTTGCCCCCTTGACCAATTTTTTAGACCCCAATGGCAGATTTAAAATATTTTTGCGAATAAACAAACATTATATACAATCGTCAATTCCCGCCAAATCAATTTAAAAACAAAATCTTAAAAAAGCGAAAAGAATACCCCGGGGTACACTCATTTATCTGCGGCGTTTTTTTATTTCTCAGATCCCCTCGTGGTTTCCTAAACGAACCCCAGCCTACCCCTTTCCCCTTTTTTTCCCCCCCCCCCTTTTTTTTTTTTTTTTTCCCCCCTTTTCCTTATTTTTTTCTTTACCCTTTAAAAAATTTGTAAATGTGACATTGCATTTTTCTTTGGGAACCGCCCCCTTTCATTGTCAATTTAAAAAAACGGGAAAAGGCCAAGCCGTTTCATGGAAGAACAAAATTTAAATTTTTTCAGATCCCCCCTCACCAAAAAACTATCCCAAAACACCTGCGCAGTACTTTGACCTAATCAAAGGCCCCAACACCAACCCTTTTATTTTTGGAATGCAATAAGTTACATTGGGGCATTTGTTTCTAGTTTTTTAAGGGTAAAAAAAGACAAGGCCATTGCAGCCCGTTGTGCTAAAGGGGTTGATCCAGGGGAAAGGGAAAAACCCAATGAGGTAAAAGCCAATTGCCCATTTTAGGGAAAAAATTCCTTCCCCACTCCAATTGGGAATCAAAAAATCCGGATCAATGACCCCTCTCCTGAAAACCAACATATAAATTGTTTTTTTATTTGCCCAAAATGCTCTAAACCATTTTGAACTCGTTATTGAATTCACCATGACAAGTCCCCCCTTGGCAGAGAAATTTCCCTTTCACTGCTCTTTCAGTAAAAAATCCTTTCTTGTTATGTAGAAACTTTCGTTCCCAAGAGTAAGGGGTGCCCCTTTTTTAGATACACCCCGGGGATAATAATCTTGGGAGATCTTATATTACCCTTTATATTTTAAAGATATTTATTATGTCCCCCCCGAAGCCTTCTTTTCTCTAAACTAAAAAACCCCCAATCTTTTTTAATTTTCTGGGTACTGTAGTCCCCCCAAGTCCTTTTTTTTTTTTTTTTGTTGCCCCCCTTTGTCCCGTTCAAGCTTTACAATGTATTTTCCTTTTGCAGGGTGCCAAAAATGTCCCAAATTTTTCCATGTTTTGGTTTTAACCCGGGACTTGTTTAATGGGAGAAAAAATTGTTCTCTTCATGTGCATCTTTCCCCCTTTTAAATCCCCCCCCCATGATCCTTTTTTGGTTTTGGGGCTGTGCTCCCGGGACACGGGGCTGTTTAAAATTTAATTTTAAAGGGTCACCAGGATTCCCAATTTCTTCCCCATGTCCATTTTCCCCCCCAGTGTTTTTTTTTTTAAAACATGTAATCATGAAAGGGGGTTTCTTTTCCCCCATGTGTTTTACCTTGCTTTATCATGTTAAACCTTCTTTGGCCATTTCCCTCCCCAGGCCCCCAACTTACCCAGATCCTTTTAAAAAAACCCAAAATTACCCTCTTTTTGGTTTTGATTACTTTACAGCCCCTTAGTTTGTCTGCAAAGATCGATATTCTATTGTTTTAACCCCTTGTGTAAGTTATTAATAAAAATTTTAAAGGGTTTGGGCCCAATACTGCCCCTTGTGGTACCCCATTTGAAACAGGCCCGTGTATTTACGTTTTTTTACAACCCTTTGTTTTCTATCTTTTGGCCCAGTTCCTTTCCCACTTGACCCTTTTCCCCCAGCCCAAAAATTTCTCATTTTATTTTCCCAAACCTTTTATGTGGCCCGTATAAATGTTTTAAAGAAAAATCTAGATTTTTGGACATCCAGGGGCCTCACCCCGACCCCAGTTAGAATGATTTCCTCATAAAAGAGTTTAGTCTAAAGGGGACCGATCCTTAAAAAACCCTTCCCAAAAAGCTTTTACATTTATTTTCAGGGGAGTTTTACTCCAGGTTTAGCTTCTCTGGAAAACCTTCAAAACATTTTTCCCTATTTCGGGGTTTTAAGTTTACGGGCCTATAGTTTTCCCTGGTTTCCTTTTTGAACCCTTTTTTTTTTATTGGCACCAATTTGCTTTTCCCCAAAACCTTTTGGGGAAAATTCCCCCGGTTTTTTAGCATTTCCAAAAAAATATTAAAAATTGGGGGCCCCATTTTAAGTTTAAACTTAAATTTCTTTAAAGGACCGGGTTTCCCTTTTCTGGCCTGGGGTTTTTTTCAAATTTTTAATCTTTGGCGGGGGCGGCTTTTTCTTCTGGGTTTAGCAAAAAATTTTAAAGGGTTGGATTTTTCCTCATCTCTTTTTTCAACGGGAAAAGCTCACCCTTCCTGGGTTTAAATACAGTGGGAAAAAAGTGTTTAAAAATTTTGCTTTTTTCTCATGCCCTTACTGTTTTCCCTCAGTTTTTTTCAAAGGGCCAACATTTTTGTTTTTTTTCTTTTTACTATTTTTTATATTTAAAAAAAATTTTTTTGGGGGTTAGTTTTATTTTTCTTTACCCCAAATATGTCTTTCTGTTTTCCAGCTTTGCTTCCCTTTATCTTTTTTTTCCCACTTTATTTTTTTCCCCTATAGCTTCTTAGTGCCTTTTTTAAACGCCCTCTTTTTTTGGGGTTGGAAACGTTTTTCTTTTTTTTTTTTTTATTGCCTCTTTTACCCCCCTGTTTTCCAAAAATTGGGTTTTTCCTGTTTCTAATTTTTTTATTCCCTTTTAAGGTATGTACCTCTCACGGGGAAACCTAGGATTTTTTTTAAAAAAACCCCATTTATTATTAGTTCTGCCTTATTTAAACACATTTCCCCCAAAAGTCAATAGGTTTTGGGCTCCCTAAGCAGAAAAAAATTCCCTTTCAAAAATTTTTGTTTTTTTGTTGGCTCCTTGACAAAAATCTCTATTGAAGGAAAAAGGGGGAAAATTTTTTTTATTTTATGGTAAATTTTCCCCCTTGGTCCCCCCTCAACCTAAACCTTTGTTACTCTGTCAGGTTATTATTTTAAATTTATTATTTTTCTAGTGGGCTTTTCCCCCTTGTGGGTTCTTGCACCATTTGGAAAAGGTAATTATCTTTAGCTATTGAAAAAAAACTTTTTTCTTTTATGAGAGTACAGGTTTTTAAAATTCCCCTTTTATGTTGGTGTTAAAATCGCCCATAATAATTTAACCCCATTTGTTTTGCCCCCTTTTTTATTTGCCCGAGGAGTACTTTTTCCATGGGGGTTTTTTGTTATAATTTGGGGGCCTTTAGAGAACCCCCTTTTAGTTTTATATTTTTACCCCCAAAGTATTTTTTTCTCATAATGATTCCCAAAGTTCATTACCTGTTTCCCATATTTCCCCCAAATGTTGGTTCAGACAGGATTTTAATAGGTTCCGGTTTCATTCAAAAAAACAGAAAAATGAGGCAGGTTTTTGTAAAATTAAAAAAGAAAAGAAATTTAAGGAAAAAATAAAAAACCCGTTTTTAGTTGGGTTTGGAAAAAAGGGCCAAATTTTTTGGGCCCGAAAAGTTTCCGGTTACGAATCTAGGATACATATAAAAAGGAAAAATTAAATTTATTTAATTTTTAATTTAAACCGGATATTTTTTTATGTTACTCAATAATGTTTTTGCTGAAAAGAATTGAGAAAGGTTTTGCAAACCTTTTTTTATTACCAAAATCCCGGATTTTACATAGGGGACAGACACCCCCCCCTTGGTGTTTGCGGACCCTTCTAAATTGACTGTTAAACCCCGCCCAAATTAACGGGGGCCCCCCCCGTCGTAGTCTCGGCCAAACCATGTCTCCCGTTATCCCCCCTATGTCATTTTTTCTTTAGCTATTAATATTCTAGGGTTTTTTTTTTTTTGGTCAGACTCCCGGCATTTGGCAGCAGGGAATTTTAGTTTTTCAGTTTTTATTCCCTTTTTCCCTGAACTTTTTAAAGATTGCTACCCCCCTCCTTCCCCTCCCCCCCTGTTTTTTTTCCCTTAAATTCCCCGCTCCCCTATCTTCACTATTTGTTGCTAATGTGTAGTTTCCCTCCCCCAGTCCCTAGTTTATTATTCCCCCAACCCTTCCCGGCCCTTTTTTTCCCAAAAATTCAGCTGCACCCTCCCCCTTTAGGTGCAGTCCTCCTTAAACATAGGGGGTTTTGGAGCCAAGGGGCAAAGTCAGCCCAAATTCTCCAAAAAACCCAAATCCCCCTTTCCCCACCCAAATTTTGAGCCCCCTTATTCCCCTTTCTAATCTCCCACTGCCTCTCTGGTGTGGGGGCCCCCGGGAAAAGGTTAAAATTTTTGAAAATATTACCTTGGAGGTCCCTTTCCCTGACTTTTGGCCAAAATCCCCGAAATCATTTTTAAGGGACGCCCACCCCCTCTAACTTTGTCTTTTGGGGCCCAAAGTGGACCTGACAGCTGGATTTCACCAAACCCCCCCCAGCCCAAACTGTCAAAACCCGATCCGCGATATGTCGAAAACGGGCCCCCGGTAAAAAAACACACTGTTTGACGATCTGATCTTTGGGGAAAGTTTTTCCCGGGTTTTGCCCTAAAAAATGGAAAATCCCCAAAAACCCAGCACCTGTCTAGTGGGCCTGCCTTTCCCATTCCCATCTTATGGGGCAGAAGGGGTTTGGGTCTTGCTGCAGCAATGTATTTCTGAGCCGGGCATCCCCCCCATCCGCCCAAAATTTTAAATTTGTTGGGGTTTTACCAGATCAGGACTAGCCCCTTTCCGACAATCTTCCCTTAACCCCTTTTATCTTAATTCAAAAATATCCCTTTAAAATTTAAAAAAAAAAAGACTTAAAAAAAATGGGGGAAATTAGTCAATTTCCCCGTTTTACTTTAGAAAACAAACAAAAAAAATTCCCCAATTTGTCAAAATCACCTTTAGCTTATAAAGCTAGGGCAAACTATGAGAAAAACACCCCCCTGGGGAATTTTGGGCAGCCACCCCCAAAAAAAATAAAAAATTTAACCCACAATTTAAAATTTTTGAAAAAACCTTCAAAACTAATTTGGGTTTTTTTTTTGTCGCCCCGCAGTCAAAAAATTTGGCCATACCATATTTGGTTTTTTTGATGGGTCTCTAAAAAAAAACTAACCCCAAGGGCCTAGCCGACGCCTTAGGACTTTTACACCAAAAAATTTATAATCTAAAAGAGATCTCCCCAACCCAAAACCCTCCTTCTCATGCAATTCAATCATTTTTATCTTCTCTTCACCTCCCTACTGTACCCCAAGACATCTTGGACAAAATCAATGTTCCCTTTTCTCTAGTAGAGGTCTCCCGTACTATTCATGCCCTCCCAAAAGGAAAAGCTCCAGGCCCAGACGGCTTCTCTACTCAATACGTTCAAGCCTTCTCCTCAATTCTAGGTCTCCACTTGGCCGAGCTATGTAATTCAGCGATGGCGGAGGGTACTTTACCAGCTGAAATGCTACAAGCGACTATAGTCACAATTCCTAAGCCAGGGAAATCCCCTGATGACCCTGCTAACTTTCAACCAATCTCTTTATTGAATTCAGATACAAAAATTTATGCTAAAATGATTGCAAATCGGCTGGTGGACATCTTGCCGTCGCTGATAAGAGCCAATCAGGTGGGATTCATCAAGGGTAGACAAGCCCCCAGACGCAACTAGACGTCTGTTAAACATCATACACCATATTGAGGCCCGGAAATTGCCTTCTTTGCTTCTTTCATTAGACGCAGAGAAGGCCTTTGATAGGATCCACTGGACTTTTGCCTTTAAGGTGTTGGAAAACTTTGGATTCTCAGGACCTATCTTTCAAGCGATACGATCCCTCTACTCCGCACCTTCGGCCCGAGTTTTATTCAATGGCCTATTATCTAAACCCTTTCAAATAACTAATGGTACGAGACAAGGCTGCCCCCTGTCCCCCCTATTCTTTGTCCTCATAATGGACCCCCTGGCAGAATCCATTCGCTCTGACCCAGATGTATCAGGAATCCAGATTGCAAAACACTCCCATATAATTTCTCTTTTTGCCGACGACGTGATACTGTCACTATCGAGCCCAACCACATCTCTTCCCTCAATTATCAGAAATCTTGACACATTCAGTAAACTTTCTTATTACAAAGTTAACTCTTCCAAATCAATGGTCCTAGATTTTAACCTAACAGCAATAGAAGCTTCGAAACTTAAAAACTCCTTTCCATTCCAATGGCAATCTCATTACATCCCTTATAAAAGTATCATACACAAAAAAAGAAGATAAAACCTATTGAAAACAAATTTTATTCCCTTACATGAAATATATCAAAAGGAATTATATAGAAACTCCAAAATAGATAACAAAAGGCAAGGCCGCATCATTCTTTATAAAATGCTCATTCTCCCTAAGATTCTTTACTTCCTGAGAGCTCTACCTATCCATATCTCAAATTCCATGTTCTCCATGTTCCAAGCTCAAATGAACAAATATATATGGCAATCAAAGCGCCCCCGGGTTAAATCATATATTATGCATAAAAGCGAGCGATTTGGGGGACTAGGTCTTCCATCATTGAAAGCTTATCATATTGCGGTTACTATCGACCAAATCCAACACTGGTGGAACGCCACAGATAAAAAGCTATGCGTCCCAATAGAAGCAGATATGTTGAATTCTGTGTCTTTAAAAGATAGACTGATTAACCCATACTCTGTAGATGCAATCGAGGAAACCCATTCAATGCCGATCAAGACTTCACTAAATATTGGGATATGTTAAATCACTGATGAACACCTTCATAGCTCTAGTGCTCTACCGATTCCGATTCAGGTACTCAATATTCCTTTGCCTCATGTTTCTCTAAACAGCTGGAAAAATCAAGGTATAACACAGGTTCAGGATTTGTTCATTAATGATACACTCCTCTCCTTCCCTTCCCTCCAAGCCAAATATAACCTCCCACCCAAAGACATATTCCAATATAACCAAATTGCTCACCTTTTCAGGCGGAACTCTTCTCAAAAGACCAGAATCCTTACTCCAATCCTATCCAATCTCGACCACAAAATTTCTAAATCTCAAGAATATTATACAACATAATCACTAACAACCTAGATTTTCTTAAGAAAGACGACATTCTCAAGTGGGAGCGGGAATTGGGCATCTCATTCTCGGAATCTCAATGGGCAACAACGCTACATTGGGCCCACAAATCCTCCGCCTCTACTAGCTTCAAAGAACAACACCAGAAACTTTTAACAAGATGGTATTACACCCCTCTCCGCCTTTCACTTATATACCCAATGCATTCCGCAAATTGTTGGAGAGGTTGCGGCCTCCAGGGATCTCTCAATCATATATTGGGGATGCCCCAAGCTGACACAATACTGGGGTAACGTCATAACTTTATCCTCTAAGTATGCACAAATACAATGCCCCCACTCCCCAGAATTTGCCCTCTTCCTGATTGGCATTGACGCAGTTCCCCTGATAAATAGAAAGTTAGTATGTCATATTCTTCTAGCAGCAAACTAGCCATTACTAGAAATTGGAAAGCTTACACCCCCCCCCTCAATTGAGGAGGTATCAGAAATTGTTTCCACAAACTGCATATATGAAAAAATCATAGCCTTTAGAGAACGAAAAGCTTCAAAATTCTTCCTACATTGGTCGGAGTGGATGGAAGATAATAAGTTCTCACAAATATAATGGCTCAAAGGATCATAATGATGATGGCCATGCCAGTGTGACCAGACATCCTTCCCCTCTAACCCCCTCCCCCTCTATCCTCCCCTGTCTTCCCCCTAAATCTTATAAGGTGAGTGCAAAACTATACATACTCATGTCGGGACTGGTAAAAGCCATCCAATCGCATCAAAATATTTCCCGAGGAGTGAGATTGGTCTATACCCGGTGTGATCCTATAACAAAGCTTAAGTGTTACTTATGCACTGGACGTAAGTAAGCCGGTTTAATCATTAGCTCATACATACCTAGGTATTATACCGGGACCCACCTAGATATATCTATGGTACAACGCAAACAAGGCGACTTTATGGCTTTACCAATAATCTTGCACTCAGCTATAATTTAAAAAACATTATTTGATATAAAATGGTTATCTTGCAATCAAGTGTCTGTTATTTGCTTGTTCAAACTACTGACCAATGCTTCTATATTATTGTACTCACTTTGTAATCTATGTGATTAATTGATTTGTACGCGATGTTACATTTGTTTTTCTCTTCTTAAAATTTTCAATAAAAATTTATTGTTGGAAAAAAAAAAAAAAAACAACAAACAACGCTTCCCCATAGACTTCAATGGAAAATCTGTGCAGCAGTTCCCACTGCACGGATTTTCCGCCAGGCAGTTTTTTACACCGCTCACGGTATGAAAAACTTAGAACATGTTCATCGTCCACCAGGTTTTCAGGCAGAAGATGAACATGTGGGTGCAAAGGGGGACGGCTTGAATCCGCAAACTTCGAACAAAAGCTGCCCCCCGTGTGGGCCAAAAAAAGACCAAATACCGCTCAGGAAATCCGACTGGTATTTGGTCTTTGCCGTGTAAATGCAGCCTAAGGGCCCGTTCACACGTCTTATTTGCCGACGGATTGGCGCCGTATTCCGCGCCAGATTTGCGCTTCAATACGGCGCCAATCCGTCGGAGTCATTAGGTAATCCATGCTCTCATAGAGAACAGTGGGTTCCGTCGCTCCTTCCCGCTCGGCAAATCCGCCGCGGGGGGAGAAAGTGACATGCACATTATTTACGGCGCGGACGCGCCGTAAACAATGCATTGTCTATGGGGCCGGGAGCGGCGCCCCCGCCGCGCTCCGGCCCCGCCCCGTTCCCGCCCCGTATCACGGGGGATTTGTGCGCTCAATAGCGCACAAATCCGCCAGTGAAATAAATGGCTCGTGTAAACACGCCTATAGGGTGTGAGACTCTGGATGGGGCTGTGTAACAATTCTCCGCAGCTGGTCAGGAGGGTAATTGTGCAGATAAAATGATAGTTGGCTTTGCCCCTTTGGTGGGGTCCCAACAATTTAATATCATATTTTAACACCTGTGTATGTAGGTTATGAAACACTCATTTCCTGTATGTCTTCGGTGTTGCTGTGGGCTCACAGGAACGTGGACCGTATTGTACTTCTCTACTGCTTTGATCCATGACACTATCTGGGAACACATTACTACAATTTTCCCAAGACAGGACCCCGCCGCCTGAAGTTATTGATGGAAAGTGTTCAGGACTTAAGAAACACACTCAAGAAAAAAAGGCAGGTAAGATCGTGATTGTAAAACTTCTCATTATACTGGAACATAGAATATACACATCTCCTCTAAATATTCCTATTGTCCTTTTCTATCATATCCACCCAGCAATCTGCTACTGAGAAGGGGTCAGCCTGACCATGTTATTGAGGAGCTAATCAAGCAGATCGGTCCAGTGTCAGCAGTGGCTCTACAAGAAGAGGTACGTTGTCTGGTATCATATGTAAGAACTGAATGTAGCCAAGAAAAGTCAAACCAATTTGTGATTCCTTTGGGGATAATAGCCTTTAAAGGGGTGTTCATTTGGTTTAAAAATTTATATAATGCTCTAGGGCCCCCATTAAAACAAAAAGAACTTATACCTACCTACCTCCAGTTCCTGGTTCCAGTCCTGGCTCTCCCCGATCTTCTGTTGACACGCTGTCACTTCTGTACGGACACGTTATAGCTGCAGTGGTCACGTGCCTCTACTTGCATCACCGCTCAGAACAGTGGTATAAGTAGAGGCAAGTGACCGCTGCATCAGTGACGTCCCAGTACAAAAGTGATGGCGTCTCAAAAGAAGACCCAGGAGGGCCAGCGCTGGAACCGGAGGTAGGGGAGTATAAGGCTTTTTATTTTGTTTGTTTTAACAGGGAATTATATCCATTTTTCAAACAACATGAACAATCCCTTTAAATTTCATTCTATGAATCAGCAGTTTTTCAGTATCCACAAGAGACTCAGAACATTCCTGGACACTTCGGCCCCCAAATTATCAATGTACTTATCCCTTTTACTAAAACTGACATGTCAGGAGCTATCACAGACCCTCTTTAAATGTGACTTTACACACTCCTATAATAAGAGTGCTAAGAATTTAGACTGTAAGATCAGCATGTCTGTGTGTAAATGTAATAGTTTGATGGGCTTGTCTTCAGTATCAGTACTGTGCTTTTTACACCTCTATAGAATGTGACTATATTAACCCTTTACATGTAAAGAAGAGCCGCATGCTTTCTTCACATTCAGGAGCTATAGTTGAACAAGGTGTGACATTGCACAACTGCATTAAGAAAGTGTGTGAGAAACGTGAGACCCACACTTGAGCCGGAGGCTATAGTGTGGAGGCCACTTTTCTTCATTAGTACATGTTATTACACAATGTTGTGCTGTAGTATTGTAATGGGTGGAACCTCAAAGGGGCTCTACATCCTAGTGGGGTCTCCAAATTATCCTAGGATATAAAGGTGCAGCACCGAGAAAGAGATCACACCACGCTCTGTTGGTCTGAATACACTTTCTGTCTTTATTATCAGCAATGGCAGGTCTTTATAGTCCTTTGTGTTAGCATCACATGGGCAGAGCTGTTAGTCTGTGATTGGTTACATCCTTATTTGGGACATACGCCCTTTAGCTCAGGAATGTCTGAATCTTGGGTGCAGTCTCGGAAGGTGGCTCCATCTTGGATTATACAGCAGTTATCTCTACAGGCATAATATGTAGCGGCCATTTTAGAAACACATTAGAAAAAAAAGTTATACAGGCAGCTTTTATGTGCCGTGTGCAAAGGCATACGTGGTGTTATACAAGCTAATACATTAAAATAGAGACACAAAGGATCACATGTACAACACTATCATTCCCATCCACAACAGTGTAAAAACATGAGAAGCCACTCCCTAGGTTGAAGCATACATGTATGTCCCCCTCTTTGGTTATCCATGTCTCTCACAACCTGCTAGGATTCACACATCCCTTTATCTCATACTCCCCAGCATTACCAGTATAGAATACATTTGATTTTACATTAAATCATTGATATTATTTCAGCAGAAGAACAAATGCTTTGCATACCTGCATTTTAATATTTTAATAACTTGCGTAGTAATTGCATACTTTTTTCTATACCAGACCTCCACAATTCGGCAGGATATTGGGGCTGAAACTGCCTGGGACCACCCCCAATTTCCTGGGAACACCCACAAGCAGGGTGTTACTGCCCCTTGCCAGGCAGAGTTTACATAAGCCACGGGTCACCCAGAATTCCTTCGGCGGGCCATATCTTATGCAAGATAGTTCTTTACTAATATGTTTGGAGGATTCCCTAAGCTTTAGTTGTTTACGCTCAACCTGTTGGTATTTTTCAAGTCATTAGCAACTTCTTTAGAGAGACTTTCTCATACATGTGTTCTATTAGGATATCTCTGCATCAGAGAGAGTGGTCCCCACTCAGAACGCCCGCTTTATAAGCCAAAGCAAAGAGTCAATCTGTACGAGAAGCTCCCATTCTGGCAGACTACAGCCAGAGACTAAATGGCCACCATGTAATACTACATTTCTCCTGCAGTAGCCATGGCCTCCCACCCAACAAAAAGCTGTTTGCCACAAATGACGAGTGTCAGATCAGGTGTAATCAGCCAATTTCCCTAGCAGCTGCTTGTAGTAAGGAGTTGTCTATGACGACATTGTAATAATAGTGACCTGTAACATCTTTCTTCAGGCAACAAAGCAGGAGCTGGATGTTGAGAAATCGGTGAAACAAGTCTGCACCCAGCATGGAGTCAAGTTTCATACAGTGTGGGGATCCACATTGTATCATCGGGACGATCTACCGTTTAGACATATCTCTAGGTAAAATTCTCACAATTGTAATACATATAACCCGCTTGGTCTATTGTTTTAAAGACGTTTTGCCATAAAGCAAAATCCCCTTTGTCGGCTAGATAGTAGCTCGCTACGAGCCGGCTTCAGAGAACCGGGAGATGGCTGCGCTTGTGCACTTCTCTCTGGTCTTTTCTATTACCAGCTCCAATTATAGCCGAGCGAGTTTGTTCAACTATCATTGGAACTCCCATAGACCTGAATAGGGGAAAGCTGTGCAAGGGCGGCCATCTCCCTGTTCTGTGAGGTCAGCTTGTCGTGAGCTACCAGCAACTTCCAAAGGGGATTTTATTTCATGGCAAAACCCCTTTAAGCATTTCAGCATGAAAGCCTTTTGCTCTTATCACACTTTCTTCCTGCATCAAATGAAATATGTAGACTGGAAGCGAAGGTAATCCAGCACCCATGGACACAGGATTGAGTTCGTAGAAATCAAGGTTCACTCTTTATTGAAAACTTCTTAAAAACATGGTTAAAAACATCCAAACATGTGAGTATAAGTTTACGCGTTTCAGGCTAGATCTTCAGCCCTTAATCGTAACATTCTCTCAGCATTAAACAGGTTTTCTTATATATCCACCCAGGAAGTAATGAAGGGAGATTTTAAAAGATGGGTGTCGATACATCTCTAAAAAACCTAAGACTATAGGTAATATAGTCTCGCCCAGTATGTTTGTCAACACCGTGGTCCGCAGAAGAGATACGTGGATTGCTTTTAAGGGCTCATTCAGATGCGGTACCAGTAGGTGCGGACAATGCAAGTATATGGTTAAATCGGGTAATTTTGAGTCTTATGTCACACATAAAAAATACAAAATTCACAGTTTCATGAACTGCCACAGTTCACATGTTGTGTATCTGGCCTGGTGCGATCTTTGCAACTTACAATATGTGGGTTGCACCACTAGATGCCTCAATGTGAGGATTAGAGAACATGCATATGATGCAGCTCATCCAGGTCCCCGTAAAGTTTCAGGGGTTTCTAAACACTTTCAAGACGTACACCATAGCAGTGTGGAACATTTAAAAGTGATAGCAATTGAATATGTTAAAAAACCTATACGCGGGGGGGATTGGAGGAAGGTTCTCACCAATAGAGAAGCATACTGGATACTTACGCTTGATACAAGATGTCCATTAGGATTAAATCATAGAACAGATCTCATGTCATTATATTAAATGGTACTTTACATATCTTAATAAGAGGGATTTTTATGCTTATAATAAGTTGTATGTAAGGTGCCTTATGTTAATATGTTGCATTTATTATATATATATATATATATATATATATATATATATATATATATATGTATATATATAATATTATATATATGTGATAATTGTGTAGATCTGTTATCCGTTTTACTTGCATTCGTTATTCGTTGCATATTATAGCTTGTATAACACTATTAGTGTATATAGATATTTGGATACCTTAAGGAATCTGTTTAACGCTGCTGGTGTAGATAGGGTGTTCTTTGTCTCTACATACAAAGAGTTAAATATCAGGTGGAAATGCTAATTACTTCCTGGGTGGATATATAAGAAAACCTGTTTAATGCTGAGAGAATGTTACGATTAAGGGTAGAAGATCTAGCCTGAAACGCGTAAACTTATACTCACATGTTTGGATGTTTTTAACCATATTTTTAAGAAGTTTTCAATAAAGAGTGAACCTTAATTTCTACAAACTCAATCCTGTGTCCATGGGTGCTGGATTACCTTCGCTTCCAGTCTACAGTGTGCCTTCATCTTCAGCCAGGATGATCTTCCGTGCACCTTACCAGGATTAATGAGAGTTATATTACCCTGAGGCATTTGAGGAGTCCAGTGAGCTGTACTTGTTACCTTTCTCTATATATACATAAAATGAAATATCCAGTTTCTTATTTGTAAACCATTGATATAGAGGGGTGAAGTTTCTCCTTAATGAAAGCACCATAAAATTGTAGGGAGACTTGCGGTCCATGCAATGCTCCCTGAAAAATGTGCAGAAAGTCTTCAGGAAAGGGAGAGAGGTCTCTGGTGCTACCTCTTGGATATCGTTTCTCACAGCCACATCCAAGCTATTAAAGAGCCTTGAAATCTGACTGGGGGCTTTAAGCCAATAGGTGGCACCATACACCTTGCTCACATCACAAGAGCAAAGTTGCATATTTTGCAGGGGGCAAGTCTCCTCACACCTTTATGGTGCTCTCCTCAAAGAGAAATAGTACGGCCCTCCAGAGCCTCTTTTATGTGTAACATGCTCTCCGTTTTCTCCACTATAAATACTGCTAAATCATCCTAGGATGAGATCTACTCCTGCTTCCTAGGAAACTTTTCTCATTCCCCGAGTGTGGAGCAGAGGTGCCATGCATAAGTAGCTGTGTTATATATGATGTCTTTGTTCACACTACCATTACTACCAATCGTTCACTGTTTTGGTGCTTGTAACAACAAGAATAGTCTGTACTATTGTTGCCATCAGAAATGCCAGACGGAAATCGGCTGGACCTCGTCTTTTACCCTGAAAATGGTCCCATCATAGTTGTTGTGGATCTGTTATGAGCAGAGGCTCTGATGCTAGTGTGAACAAAACCTAAGAAACCCGTAACCTGTGTGGAAACAAAATGATTCATGTGTCATACGTTTTTATTTTTCATTTGAAATTTTTTATAAAACATTTTAAATTCTGTTTCTTCTGTAGTTTCCCCGATGTTTACACCCAGTTCAGGAAGGTTGTAGAGGCACAATGCAAAGTGCGACCAACATTGCAGATGCCAGAGAAGCTGAAGTGTTTGCCAGCAGACCTGGAAGAGGGCTCTGTCCCAACAGCAGAAGACTTTGGCTAACAAGGTTGTAGTATTCTCTTGTGTGGCCAATATACTACTAAATTAGACCATCTTTCTTACAGATAATGTAAACATAGAAATAAATTTAAAGGGAACCTTTGACAATGAACATGTCATCAGATCTGCAGGACAGTATGTTATAGAGCAGGAGATGCTGAGCAGATTGATATATAGTTTTGTGGGGAAAGACTCATTAGAACTTTATTTTTAGAAGTTTATTCTTTTAATTTACTGCTTATTTTGGATTGAGTCCAGTGGGCGGTGTTATCAGTGATTGACAGCTATCTCTATATGCACACGTACACAAGGTAGACTGTCAATCATTGATAGCACCGCTTACTGGACTCCTTAATCCAGAATAAACAGTAAGTTAAAAGAATAAACTTCTAAATTCTTTCCCCACAAAACTATATATCAATCTCCTCCTGCTCTATGATACGCTTCAAGCAGATCTGATAACATGATCCCTGACGGGTCCTCTTAATGTAACTTATATACTGGGTCTTTTAACGCAAGCAGATGAATTGCCCATACAAGCGCTATGTGACAATATACATGGTCAATCCGTATTCAACATGAAAGATGAGCGTGTCGGCTGATCCTTATGAAGTTTATTCTGGGTAGTGATTAGGAACTAGGGTTGCACTATGGATTTGGGCTGAGTCGGTTTGGCCTGGTCCGTGTATTGCCTACCATGGTGGGAAAATAGTGCAATCAATCACCAGACTAATTCCAGGCAGGAAAAATAAATCAGTGAATGATATACTCCTTTTTTTTCATGCAAAATTTAGACCAGGCCGAGACGGTCTTCCATAAACTCGAAGCACAAGTAACAAACGCTTGTAGGAACATTTGTTTGCCCAATCATCTACCTGTGTGAAAGGCCCTTACCACATCTTGTGCAGGACCTCTACCTCAAAAACATGCTGACTATTATAAAATATGTATGCTTAACTTGTATGTATTAACAGGTAAAGGTGTTAGGGGCAATTTTGTTTAGTGTTTAGTTATATTTTGAAATTCGACCAATACACCAAAGTCGGCAAGACTTGTATTTGGAAAACCTGTAGACACAGATGTCTGCCCAGCAAGTAGGTCACACCTTAGGGCATGTCCCCACGGCACGAGTTTACGGACGGTTTTTCAGACAGTTTGCGGTTTTGCAGACCGTCTGAAAAACCGTCCGCAAACGAGCACAACCCTTCTATGGAAAACCCGTGCAGCAGTCCCCAAAAACATTGTGCTTGCACTTTTTTCTGTCCAGTTTTCGGACGGAATATGTGCATGTCAATGGGAAGGGGGAGGGCTTTTCTCTGCTCATCGCGGAGAAACGCCGCCCCCCCGCCCCGGATAAACCGACTGGTATTTGTCCTTTGCCGTGTAAACGGGCCCTTAGAGGAGATGTCCTGTCATTGAAAAATTGATTAGGTCTTTTTCTCACGTTAAATAAATGCACCTATTGATTTGCTTTGATTCAAAACCCATTTACGGTAAGTATCTGCTCCAAAAGTCCTGTGCTTTGGTCTTTCCACCATACTGCACCAGGGGTATATAAACTAACCCAAAAATACAAACAATAGTCAAGAAATAATAAAGAGAATCACTGGACAAGACTATAAGACTTAACTTTTACTAGATACTTTAAAAAAGGCAAATTTAATTGCCAAAATCCTATAAACAAAACAATCAGCAGGGATCATATATCTAACCCTAAAATACCCTACTTCTGTACTACCTATACACAGAATGTGGGATTATCGCCCTGAAACGGACGGTCCCACCCGGAACCTAATGATAAATAGCCCTATAAATCCCTAAACACCCTAACAGTGAAAAGTGACATACATATATATACAATTACTAAAAAAAGCAGTGTTCCAATGCAAAAATACCAAAAGTACACCAACACATGAGCTCCAATATTGATTTAAATGCAATAAAGCTCCAATCCAATATTATCAAGCCCGATGCGTTTCATACCCTAGTGTACAGGCAATCTTCAGGGGCAGCTTACAATTTGAAGCCTTAAAAATAGATGATCTCCATAAAAAGTACTACAATCATATTAAAGAAAGGGCACCATCATATTAGTGACAGGGGGCACCAGTAGGGTTTATATACAGGCAGACATGTTACTGATAAGTCTGGTATTAGCCTGGCAATGGCCAGATAACTCACCGATCCAATATACACCTCCAACATATACTATCAATCCAGCATATATGATGCTCGTTATTGACAGGTGATTTAATACTTACAGCCTACAACATCTGCCCTGTTACATAATTACCAGCCTGAATCTGCAGAGCCTGCAATACAAATTACTTAGTAAATCCATTGTATAGATCCCCCCAGTCTCCACAGCCAGATTCTACGGCCAAAGAAGATAGTACTTACATATTTGTATCCCGGCTAGTACTGCACTGCAATGCTCCAATTCACTGGGCTGCTGATATGATAGGGAGCGGAAGTTTGCTCCGCATCCCAGCGCGTGTCCATTACCAGACTGACCGTGCGTTATTGAACTCTGGCGTCTGACGTCACTTCCGCGCATGCGCTCTTGATATACAGAGCCGGCTTTCGGCTATAGACTCTCGCCCACTGATACCTGTCGTAATGGAGGTGTGTGTTAAGACAATGTGTCTCCAGTCATGCTTAAAGAATCGCACCGGTCATCTAGCCACCCTGTCTGTCAAGCAGCTCTTCGCTCAATAACATAAATACACATACAAAGGGAATTGCGGCTTATTGGGTGCCATTATGATGGATTAATAGAGGCAAGGGGTATACTCTAAAGATGTTTAAAAAGAGTTAAACATAAAAAGATATAAGGAGTAATCACAAAGGAGGATATCAATCTCAAAGAAAGAGTAATATTTTGGGAAAGTGTAATAACACATCTAGGAAAGCCCCCAGAAAATGCCTACTTAATATTACTGACTCAGTGAGCACACTGTAATAACACCCACGGGATATCAGAAATAATGTTTTTACACATAAAAATTCAAATAAAGCAACCAAAATAAGCTGCTCATTGAGCCCATTGGGGAAACACCGTATCCAAGCCGAAAGATCCATTTGGCTTCAATCTGTTGATTTTTGATCCAAGTTGCCCCCCCCCCCTTGAGGATGTTCTAAGGCATTCCAGGGCTTCAAACTGCAAAGATGTGCTGTCTCCACCATGTACTGAGTTAAAGTGTCTCCCTTTGGGTGTATCTCTGTTGTTCCTAATATCACCAATGTGCTCTAGGATACGTTTTGAAGGTGGTCGTTCATTTAGGAGTAGAGGCAGAAGGGGGAGAAGCAGATCTAAAAGCAGTGGTTTTTTAGAGAGAGAGAGGTTATGAGACCTGTATCTACTCAAGGAGAGGATGTGATTCATGGCAAGACAGATTCATTGAACATTATTAATCTGTCTAAAAGAGTGCTCAATGAAGTAGAGAGTTCGGTACGTCAGGAGGGTCTATCTTACATACCCACTACTACATTTGATCTCTTCTCCTAGGCCAAGGATTTGGAATTTTTTCTAAGAAAACTTAAATGGCACAAATTTCACAAGTTGAGAGAAAGAGGGGAGTGTATCAATTTTGGCCTCTCTAGTGAAGAACTTATGTATTTATGTGATCTGAACCAACTACAAAGAGAGAGTAATAGGGCAATTGGTGAAGGACCGTTCACAATGTGTAGACCTAAAAATACATCAACTCCACCTATTGGAGAGATATCTTGTATAGATATTTTTAGAAAACTTGTCTTAAGAGATTTGTCTGAAATTAAACAAGACCGTAGGATTTCTAATTTGAACAGCTCACAAATACAGGCTTTACTCTCATTAGAGAAGGATGAGAATTTAATCATCAAACCTTCTGATAAAGGTGGAAACATCGTATTATAAGAAAGATCTGATTATGTTAAGATGTGCCTGGATATATTGAGGGACAGTTCAAATTATGAAGTACTAACTTGTCATCCTACGGAGACTTTAAGAGAGAACTTAAAGATATCTTGGAAAGTACAAAACAAGTAAAGCTCATTGATGAGTGAGAGTTTAATTTCATGTTTGAAAAAAACCCACAAATAGCAACCTTCTATGCATTGCCTAAGGTCCACAAGGGACTTACACCACTTAGAGGACGCTCCATAGTCTCAGGCATAGATAGCCTTACACAAAATGTTGGTGTCTATCTTGATGAATGTCTAAGGGAGTATGTGGTGTCACTCCCGTCTTATTTGAGAGACACAATGGACCTGTTGGCTAAGATTGATGGGGTTGTAACTGATGAACAGACAATACTGGCAATTATTGATGTGGTGGCCCTTTACTCTTCCCATATCGAACACATAAACAATGGGTCTTAGAGCGGTAGAGTACTTCTTGTCCATGAGAGGGTCACAATTTCTGTCTCATAATAGATTTATTCTCAGACTGCTTGAATTCGTTCTCACTAGGAATTTTTTCCTGTTTAATGGCCGTGTCTACCACCAGCTCAGGGGCACCGCAATGGGAAGCCCTTGCGCGCCAACTTACGCAAATTTGCTCCTGGGCTGGTGGGAAGGCAAAAGGGGGTGTTTGGGGATGAAGGTGTTATCTCAGGACGGGAGGCGGTCCTCTGGGTCTGCTACATAGACGACGGGCCCGGGGGAGTACTTTGAGAACATGGTTTCCATGCTGAATCAGAATAGCATTGGCCTTAGATTCACCTGGGAGTGGAACAGCCAATCCCTGCCATTTTTGGATGTGGAAATCAAAAGAAATGACCTTGGTGAACTATCAACAACGGTATATCGTAAGCCAACAGCTACAAATAGCTTGCTTAGATGGAGAAGCTGCCACCCTTACGCCTTGCATAGAGGTACAGTTCCTAAGATTGAGGAGGAACTGTTCTGACTTGGCGGAGTTCTATTTTAATGCGAGAGATCTAGAACAGCGGTTTAGAGATAGAGGTTATCCAAAAAAACTATCAAACAGGCATTTAAATTTGCTCTATCTCAGGACCGGTCACAATTACTGGTTCCGAAAAATAGAAGTTTGATAGTCCTCAAGTGAGACTCATCGCTACATTTGACAGAGCCCATGCGTCCATCAGGGAAATTCTCAATACACATTGGGATATCCTAATGGATGGGGACCTTATCGATGTTTTATCTTAACATCCGCAAGTCACCTATAGGAGAGGGAGAAGCCTGGGAGATAGGCTTATGTCCAGCCATCTGAATCCTAGAGTGATGAATGAATCTTGGTTAGGAAGACAGCCGAAGGGCTGTTTTAAGTGTGGACACTGCAAGGCATGTGGCTGGGTAAAACAAACTAAATCTGTTTTCAGCTATCGGACGAGCAGACATTACCAAATTAAGGAGTTTGTCAACTGCAGTTCCCTGAATGTTATCTATAAGGCCACTTGCTCATGCCAACTTGAGTATATAGGGAAGACAGTGAGACCGTGGAAAAAACGTATCCTAGAGCACATTGGAGATATTAGGAACAACAGAGATACACCCATAGGGAGACACTTTAACTCAGTACATGGTGGAGACAGCACATCTTTGCAGTTTGAAGCCCTGGAATGCCTTAGAACATCCCCAAGGGGGGGGCAACTTGGATCAAAAAATCCTACAGATTGAAGCCAAATGGATCTTTCGGCTGGATACGGTGTTCCCCAATGGGCTCAATGAGCAGCTTAATTTTGGTTGCTTTATTTGAATTTATGTGTAAAAACATTATTCTGAATATCCCGTGGGTGTTATTACAGTGTGCTCACTGAGTCAGTAATATTAAGTAGGCATATCTGGGGGGCTCCTAGATGTGTTATTACACTTTCCCATATATTACTCTTTCTTTGAGATTGATATCCTCCTTTGTGATTACTCCTTATATCTTTTATGTTTAACTCTTTTTAAACATCTTTAGAGTATACCACTTGCCTCTATTGATCCATCATAATGGCACCCAATAAGTCGTAATTCCCTTTGTATGTGTATTTATGTTATTGAGCGTAGTGCTGCTTGACAGACAGGGTGGCTAGATGTGCAGTGTGTTTCTTTAAGAATGACTGGAGACACATTGTCTTAACACGCCCCTCCTTTACGTCAGGGATTAGTGGGCGTGTGTCTTTAGCCCTATGCCGGGTCTATATATCAAGAGCGCATGCAGGCTGTAAGTATTAAATCACCTGTCAATAACGAGCATCATATATGCTGGATTGATAGTATATGTTGGAGGTGTATATTGGATCGGTGAGTTATCTGGCCATTGCCAGGCTAATACCAGAATTATCAGTAACATGTCTGCCTGTATATAAACCCTACTGGTGTCCCCTGTCACTAATATGATGGTGTCCTTTCTTTAATATGATTGTAGTACTTTCTATGGAGATCATCTATTTTTAAGGCTTCAAATTGTTAGTTGCCACTGAAGATTGCCTGTACACTAGGGTATGAAACGCGTCGGGCTTGATAATATTGGATTGGAGCTTTATTGCATTTAAATCAATATAGGTACTCATGAGCTGTAGAACCCTGTATTGGAGCTCATGTGTTGGTGTACTTTTGGTATTTTTGCATTGGAACCTTAGTACACTGCTTTTTTAGTAATTGTATATATATATGTATGTCACTTTTCACTGTTAGGGTGTTTAGGGATTTATAGGGCTATTTATCATTAGGTTCCGGGTGGGACCGTCCCTTTCGGGGCGATAATCCCACATTTTGTGTATAGGTAGTACAGAAGTAAGGTATTTTAAGGTTAGATATATGGTCCCTGCTGATTGTTTTGTTTATAGGATTTTGGCAATTAAATTTGCCTTTTTTAAAGTATCTAGTAAAAGTTAAGTCTTATAGTCTTGTCCTGTGCTTTGGTCTTTCCACCATAGCAAAGTGTTTCCTACCCATCCTGTCTGTGAAATGCTGTGTGGCTCAGATCAGTAGATAAGCCAGCTCCTCCATTATGGCTGATCCAGAAAAGGTGACTGGTTTAACCACAGAAATGAGCCACAGACCCCTTCCAGCACAACACAAAGTTTGGGAAGAAAATACTCTGCTTTGTAAGAATGACCAATGCACAGGACTTCCAGAGTAGAGCGTGACACATAATTATGGAAAGCCTTGCATGTGTGCCATACAGTACATCAATAAGTGCATTTATTTTCCATGACAAAAAGAATAAATAACTTTTCAGCAGTTGAACAGCCCTTTTAAATCGCATATGCGTTTAAAATGTTAGTCTGCTCTCTAAATAATAAAGTAGTACATTGTGGATTGCATCTCATGACCTCTAGTGCAGCGTTCCCCTCGTCTCTATCTTGTTGCCCTTCTCTTGCTCCTACATTTCTTGTTAATTTTCAAATTGGCTTAATGATATAGTTTATGGCTCAGGGTAGTTAGAAAATAATGCATCTATGTATTTAATGCCAGTAACTGGCTTGAAGTGGATGCACATTCCTCTACTCAGTCCTCTCATCTCCCTGCTGGTGAGCATACTGTCCTATTATCTTCAGCATCTTTTCTGCTGTTCAGACCAGGAGAATGTCATTTGCATCTTCAGCATCTCCTCTGACAGGCAGAGAAAAAAGATCATGGGACATCCTGCATTATAAGTTTATAATATCTCTGCATAGAAAATAATCTCAATATCTATGGACCCTTGTTTGAAAGATAATTTGGAATAGAAGAAATATATTCTCCCCCCCGTTTTCTACCTAATAAGCCTGATCAAAGTACAACTTTAAGCTTCCAAAACCTTTCATCTCCCGATAAACGACCATGGGATTTTCCTCTAGATGACTGCATTTTCTATAGGTCCCTGCTAAAAATATTCACAGCTTGTTTTGGTTTAATGGTTCGCTATAAATTTTCGTATTTATTTTTCATGGTTGACAGATCCTTTACCCGACCCAAGAACGGCATTTCCATGCAGTGGAGGTGAGAGTCAAGTCTTACAGAGATTACAGCATTACTTTTGGGATACGTTAAGTTGTTTAAAAGGGACCAGTGCTGGCCTGCTTCTATTTGTCTGTGCTTCAAGTACTGTGTGCATTTTAATATCTGGGGTGAGTGAGGTTGTAATGCATTAGTATAAATCCATAGCTTTACTCTAAAGCAGGGGTGTCAAACTCATTTTCACTGTGGTTGCCGTCGAAGGGCCATTAGAGGGTGGCTAGATGCCTTGGTAGGGCTGTCAGAGCTGTGCCACCACCTGTGAGTTGCTCACGAGCTGTGTCTAAGCTCTCGGGAACAAATAGAAGAGCATGTTGGGACACCTGTGCTCTACAGTATATTGCACAAAACCCTTGCAACAGGCAACACTTATACCAGCAATCTGTACTATTTTGAATGTATCATTGCTCTAGATCAGGGGTGTCAAACTCGTTTTTGCCGGAGGGCCACATCGGCCTCACGGCGTACCTTAAAGGGCTGACCTAATTTTAGAACTGTGTAAATGTAACTTCTCCTTAACAGTTAAGAAAGCTATTAAGGAGTAGTTTCATTTGTACAGTATTCCTGTTACAATCAGCCCTTTGATGGTAATCAGGAAGAAGGTGAGGACCAGGGGAAGGCAGGCCAGATGGTGGAGGCCCAGAGGGGGAGGCAGGCCAGATGGTGGAGGCCCACAGAGGGAGGCAGGCCAGATGGTGGGGGCCCACAGAGGGAGGCAGGCCAGATGGTGGAGGCCACAGGCCAGATGGGAGGCCACAGGGAGGCAGGCCAGATGGTGGAGGCCCAGAGGGGGAGGCAGAGGAGGCCAGAATGGTGGTGGCCCAGAGGGGAGATAGGGGGCTAGATGGTGAAGGCCCACAGGGGAGATAGGGGGCTAGATGGTGGAGGCCCAGGGAGGGGGAGGAAGGCCAGATGGTGGAGGCCCAGGGAGGGGGAGGCAGGCTAACTAGTAAGACCTGGGGTGGGGGTTAGAGGACTAGCTGGTAAGGCCCCAGTAGTGAAGCCACTAACCAGCCTCAGTGAACG